>CM052316.1:5842969-6067882 GCA_028455605.1 Lasioglossum malachurum
ATTTTTCAACAATTACTTTAACAGGACCTAATGCAAAGTAGTTTCGCGTATAATTCAGCAGCAGCGGTGTGCAAGTAATTAAATTAATTCGTCAGCACCGTCCCAATCCGCAAGGCGTGGGAATAATCAGTTTGAGTGGTCGGGGCTGTAAAAATGATTGAGCGAAACGGTCCGGGTCCATCTTGTTGCATATCGTTTCGCGGCTGGCGTCGCAGGAAACGACTAGGAGACGCGAAACTGCTGGGAAGCGTGTCTCGGTGCCTGCGATAAAGTCGTACGTGGAGGTAAACGTCGACGCGGTGATGCGCTAAAAGCAGCCGTAAGTGCTCCACGGAAACTCGTCGTTCCCGCCATAAGGGACCCGTAACTCGATGGTCGTGCCGTCGCGAATGATGTAATGGCGATGATAAAATTCGTTTCGCTCTTCTGCGACGATACCGCGAATCGATGGCGACACCGGTCACGGATCCCGTTCTACGTGCTGCTTTGTTTGGCGAACGATCTGCCACTGACAGAACGTTCTGTGTCGGACAAGCGACCCCGCGCTTCGGCGTGAAAACCTGTTGTCACCTCGGCAGAAAAAATCGGTACGCTGATCATTCCAGGCTCGATTTCAAGCGTAAAAATTCTCCTTTCAAACGTTGTCGATAGTTTTCCCTGAAACGTTCCTGTACGATGTGGAATATTAGAACAGCGGAGGTACATCGTAATTTCATTCGCGAAACAATTGTTTAACGTCGCTGGAGTTGTACACATATCTGCATCACGTAGAAGAAAGATTAAGCTTAGAAACGAGCTGAGAATGATCACTAGACTGCGAATCTTTATGCGAAATAGAAAATGTTTGCATTGATTGCGAGACACAGGAACGAAATAAAAATTTCTTTCTTCTTTTAATTATCTGATTAAGCTGAAACCAATACTCTGATGTCTTTAAATCTTTTTAATATGTCCACTGCTTTACATTGCCCATTTTTGTCATAAATTTTTTTCTCACGGAGTTACAACGCTTTGACTATCGCGGAGGAAGGAAAGTTTCGGGCAAAAATTTCGAATTGTCTCGGTGCAGCGTTTGTGCATGGGGTGCACGGTGGATCCGTATCGTATCTGGATCCCTCGTCGGCGGTGATCCTCGCACACGAAAGGGCAAGCGATCTCGACCCGGTAATTCCGTGTTGCGCAACAGACACACAGAGGATCGGGGGCACGGCCGGGCCGCGTGTGCAAGTGCAGCGCCGCGCTGTCTGCACCGACGAGACTGCAAGGCGGCAGCGGCTGCATCGGTGGCGGCGCGGTGCACTTGTTGCAACAATGTGCCCCGGCTTATCCGCCCAGGGGATAAGTCTCTCACCGGTGGTGATTCATGCTCCGTGGACTGCGGGTGTGCGTGCAGATGCACGCGTGCATGTGCATCTGGCCGCGGTGCAAGATCGTGAGAATGTTCCGCTGCCGAGAAGAACCTTGGTGCCGCAACTGCGAATGAATCGGGGTTAAACGGCGATCGAGCCGCTGCACAGGTCCTCGCGTCGCGTCAGTGGGAATCGCGGACATTCCGACGGGAAGATTCATTGGCAGGCATGATCGATTCGATCGCTAACCGAGCTGAGACTTGGCGGCACGCCAGAGACCGTTTCCCGATGTTGATTGGCTCTGATGGAACGCTGCAGCCTGGGGAAACGCTGCTGATCTGCTCGATGGAAAGACGACCGGTCATGGCGATGACACGTATACCCAGTTTCACTCGCCAACATCGCATTGTTTGCCTGCTCCCCAGAAAAATATTTGTTGGACCCTGGATACGTGTTTTTTTTCGGGGGTCGATGCTCTAGCCTCGGCTAACACGATTTATTTTTGGCTTGGGCAGAATGTTTCTGATATATTGATCTGGCTGATGGGTCGACATTTTGTTCGGAAATATTTATTGTATGCCATCCAACGCGTACATTGCTCGATATGAGGCATTAAATCTGTTGTCCCTTGTAAAAGACCAGTTTTGGCAGGTTGCACATAAATTTAAAACAGAAAAATGAAAAAAAAAATCGATCAATTGGAATTCCGACTGTACAAAAGGAATTCCAATGGTGCAAGTGAAATTCCAACTGGAATTTCCCCTGCATCTACCGATTTCGATGAAACTTTCACAGTGCACATAATTGACACAGATCTACGCGAAACGTATTTTCAAAAAATTTTGCAAAACGCAACTTTTAGTAGTTTTTCTAGAATTCTGACCAATTGCAATTTTTTAAAAAATATCTCTTCACATCATGCGATGGACTATTTTAAGTCTGAAAGTGTACGGCCTAATAGCACGTATTTTAAAATGAAAAATAGATTTTGGTACCCCTATAGTCCTACAATTCAAGTTTGCATTCTGGGTTCAATGAACCACGGCGACTAAAAACCAATATGAAAAATTGAAACAACCACGATTGAACAAACAGTATCCAAAGTATAATTATTAGACTGCGGTCTCAACTGCAGCTATTCAATTTGGTTATGAATGCATAAAATCCACAGTCCGATAATTATCATTACCGGCCTCATCGAGCGATATCCGTGCAAAAGCCGCCTTATTCCACGGGACACAGAGGCATCCAGGAAAGGTGAGGCCACTTCCGGTGTCGCGGTGGGGTCTCGATTCGTCGGTCTGCGGCATTGTGCGATCGGGAGATCCGTCATTTATCGTTGGCGGAGGGGCTGAAAAGCTTCCTGGGCCCTTTTAGCGTTCCACAAAAGCCCATGGAATTCGACGGCGAACCTTCTCGCGTTCTCTCCTCGCAATAAATGACGTCGTCCCAATTAAAACCGGCGACCCCTCTCTAACGTTATATCTTTTTATATGTTTCAGGTAAGTCCCCGTCTGCCGTTCGCTCGGTGCGGCGCGACGATTCGACGCTTGAAGACGCGTATTCGAGGGTTAGGTGAACAAAACGCATATCTCTCTTTCATTTTGTTTCTTCCCCCGTTATCGTCGATTTTAAAGGACGAACCCGAGGAGTCTGCGGAATTTCAACGCCTCTCCAGAAAACCTTTCTCGAATCAGTCGCGACGAGCCCCGCCGACTGTATTGTGCGCTCCATTGGGAATACTCTCGTTCAAGCCGACTCGCAATCGTTTCAAACGATAATACTGTCTGTGTCTCCAATCATTTGATTTGCACGGGTTGGTTTGAGAGTCCCGATTGTGCTTGGATTCTTGGCGACGCGGCTCTGAGCGTTGCGCCCGATGTAAGTTGTTGTGAAAAATATTTTTTATCAAGATACATCTTTGAGGTGGGTGCGTAAACCCCAATTTATCATTTTAAAAGAGCTCGAAAAATATTTCCATTGGCACACCTCGTCCAGGAAAATATCAATTCAGCAGGTATAGTCTATGATGCATCTAAAAATGGCATAAAAATTATCAGTACATATCTTGCTGAAACTCCCGGATCGTGTCGACCAGGGTGAAAGACATTTCCCGCAGAATATGGTCATCAATATCCAGTAAATCCTACGAGGAAATTGCTCTACCGGTAGCACAGCCGGTGCGAGCGCAAAGTCACTGGGCTTTACGTAAGGTCCGTCCATTCCGCAGTTTCCATTCCACGGTTTTCTATAGCCGAGGATCCGAGCAGCGGAGGACTCGAATCGATCGACCACGCTCCGGTTAATTAGTAACCATTATCTCGATACCGACGCTGCAATTAATTACCGCCTGGGAGAGATTCTCTCTCGTAGCATCCCCCTTTTTCTCTCTCTTCTCCACCACTTCTCCCGTTCTCCTCCTCCTTTCTTTCTCATCCGCGTCTTATTTCTTCCGCTTAATCCGGTCGGCTTGTCGCGAAGGGGGTTGAAATATCGTCCCCCGAGAGACAGGGGATGGCATATGCCTCCTTTTTGCCGAAGATTGCACGCTTAGGGGAACGATTGTCCTATTCCCAGACGTTTTTCGGCGTTTTTGCGACGCGCCGTGATACGATGAACCTTGGACAGACTCGGGCTTTTGCTGGAGGTGCGATTCGAACTAATTGTGTCTGAAAGGGCTCTGTCGATAGGGGTTACGAAGACGCTTCTCAAGCTCTGATTGAATTCCCGACACTTCTGTTCCCTCGGGGCGCCGCGCGCCGCGTCGCGACGAGCCACACTTTATCTTCCTTTCTTTGAATATCACTCGGTCTCTTCTGACATCCTTGAATTCCGAAGGGCCCTGGTGAATTGGTGGAAATTGGTGAAAAATGAATTCATTATTTTGAGAATTGCGTGAATTTCTGAGTTGCACTTTCTTCGCCAGTAGATGTTAATGGCCCGAATTAGGAGTCAGTGAGCCAGTATTTCGATTTTGCTGATATTCTAGCATTTACGCCTGCAATTTCCAGGACTGCAAGTCACAATTCCCATTGTCGCAGCATTTCCACACCTAATTGCCAGAATCGCGAATCAGCAAGTCGTTCTCAGCGGTAGCGCCACGGGGCGATTCCGCGTTTCAAGGAACAGCTCGTCCGAAACGTCGAGATTTCCGTGTGCGAGGGGTAGTGGGTAGCGGAGCGTCGAAAGCCGATCGTTACATTTCCCATAAAAATGCATACGTGCATCTGCCGGCGCGCGTGCATATTGTGCCCGAACAAATAAGACTGCGAGAGCGCTAGCCGACTTCACGGGCAGAGGCTTGCTGCATTCATACACGGCGACTGGGATAGCGAGAGGACGAAAACGACGAGGCAGCCGGCGAATGCGAATGCAATATTCAGCACTGCCGGCGTTACTCTTTGTTGCTTGATTTTTCTGTCTCCCCTGATGCTGCCGCTGCTTCTTCGTTCTCTCGTTCTCTTTCCCCGTGCACCCCTCTGCCTCTCCTTCACCCCCTTGCCGACGACCGGTCTTCGACTTTCTTCCTCTCTTCCCTTTTTCTTTCTCTATCCCGTTTCATGCACCGATTCGTCTACCCCTACCATCTCTGCCCACTTTTTAAACAGATACCATCCTCCGTATTCTTCCCATTGTGTGTTCCTGCTCTAGCCCTTTTTTTTCGCCCAGATTTCTGGCCGGTTCTTACCCCCGCCTCGTTTCGTGTCGCTTCTCTGTCCCTCTCCGAGTCGACCTTGAAATGATGCGCCTCCTGAAATCGCGATTCTTGGATTGTCACTCTCAGGGTGGTGTGCAGATGTTAGATTTGAATTCAGCACAGAAAGATTTTTATGTTTTTACAAGAACTTAGAAGAGTGATCAGTGACAGTACTCCATCAATTTTGTGGGTTAATCTTTCATTTTTCTGAATGTAATATTATACAATCCGACGAAAAAATGATAAAACTTTAAACTCTAGCGCGAGGAGTTCAAGTTTCAGGTTAGAACGCTGCCATATTGATTTCCAGACATAGGAGCGAAGTAGGAATTTAAAGTTCTATCATTTTTTTCGTCGAATTGTATAATATTACGTTCAGAAAAGTCGAAACCTTTTGATCCCCTGAGTGAAAGTTCAGCCATTTTGTCATGCAAATACTTTAAAAAAGAGTTACGCATTCGCAAGCTTGTCGATCGTCCCACGTTCGATAAAGACGCAACGTTGAATCCGAGAAATTCGCGTTCCAGCAAACAGTGTCGCTACGACGACAGACACCCTTACGGATACTCCGCCAAAGGAATTCCGTGGATTTTTCCTCTGATCGTCGACGAACATGGCCACCCTTTGTGCCGCGTTTATCGCGGACAAGTGCTCGATCGAGTGGCGCAGTCGAATGAAATTTATAAGGAACACCCTTTCACGCTGCCATGGCAATTTCCTGTAATTGCAGTGTTGAACGCACTCGTGGGAGCCTTACGCCGGACAACAAACAGTAAACATCGGTCCCACTCTGCGGGAAGCTCGCAGAGAAATGCTCGAAGCGCCACAATCGACTTTCAGAGGAAACAAAATTACTAAAGAATGCGAGATAAAAATAGAAAATCACAAGCGAAGATCCTCAACGAAGGCGATAAAAAGACATTTTTACATTTCTAATCGAATAATGTTTCTTCTTGACAAAGAACTGTTAATCATCATGCCGTAGTTAAAAGAAATTTTAGTAACGATGTTACTGTGATTTATATTAGCACCATCCGTTTGCAAAGGGTTAATAATGTTTCGTGACCTTGGATTGAACGTCCACTTTATGAATCATAGCTAAAAGCTCGCAGTGAGAGGATTTTTTGCGTATCCTCTTAACAGGGAAAATCGAACGGAAAAAGTTAATAGCTTTATCCTGCTGTCTGTGGGAGTGCTTCGATCCTTTCGGTTTTTAGCATTCTCCAAATCCAGGAACTCTGTTACCATCCAAACAGTAAGCCGAATTATTTCAATATTTCTGTACACAGTGTAGAATAATTCTTGAGAATATTTGATCCGCGACAAAAATGTCAAAATGGCTGGTTCCTTATTTTACAATTATTGAAGTTACGAAGATGCTTTCACAGAATAAATGCCATAAGGAAAGATATACCAGCTACTTTGACGGCTCGCGGTAGGTTTGGTGTTCAAAGAATAATGACTAATTTCGTCGTCAGCTTCGAAGCAAACGAGCATGCTCGTTTTCCATATGTCAGCGAAGATTGTTTTCGTAACCGGAAACGGGAATTATGGGACACGGTGTCCAAGCACAGTTACTCGGAGTTCTCTGATATTCGATGGTGCCGCAATCAGGAAATACTTACGGTGACCCTCAGAACGAATCGGCTACGTAATCTGTACGCACATACACTTGCGTGTGTACACCTTCGTGTAAATTGCCGGGAGATGGAAAGAAGAAAAAAGGATCGCGAAAGAAATCCTTTAAGAGGATATACGCCGACGTTCGAAACAATCCGGTTAATTTCCCGTGGCTCCGACGGACGAGGGTCAAGAAGAATAATGATTCATAATCGAAATCACCGTGGAAATTAGTGCCTGCGAGTCGGATTACACAATGAGATTCTAATTAGACGATTTATTTCACTTATTCGATCTTCCACCCGTTCAATCTAATCTACCATTGGAAATGATTTGAACACTTTGAAGAATCATGAAGGAACGCATTAAAATTTTAAAACTGCTAGAACATTTGAAGAAAAATTGATAACAAGTAATGTTCTTGAGCAAGACAGTCGCACGATCAAATTTAAAGTGATTTATTTCATTTGCACTAGGAGAACAATGTTTGAGAAACATCGGATTTAGCCTCCGGCCTCGAAAAATGAATTTTTTCAGGGGTAAAAAGCACAGCGATCAGGTTTTCTTATCGGATGTAGAGTTCGGCGCGTATCTGGTCATAAGCCGAGCAGCTCCTGGGGCAAAAAGTGGGACAAATCTCGTAAGAGGATGAGAGCCACCGTTCCAAACAATCCGACTAATTTTTCCGAGCGGCCGCAATCAGCCGAAGATCAGGTGGAGGAACCGGGACGCGAGAGTATCCTCGCCGAGGAGATAATCCTCCGGAACACTCGAGATGCCATCGTTGTTTCTCCATCTCATCCTCCCCTTGTTCTCCTTCGCTGGCCCCATCTTCGTAAGAGATCCTCTCGAACGATCCGGGGACGAACACAAGCCGCAGGAACGTGTCCTGTGAGCCACATTGTCCCCATAATCCTAAATCTATGATACTACTCTGACGAACGCGTTGACGCGTCGCTGTAATTAATGCTAGCCGGGAATTACTGATATTCGGACTTGAACATTTTACCCATATTTGGTAATTTCGCAGTTTCATCTTTGCTCCTCGCTGAGAACGCTTACACTTGGAGAGAATGAAAGGAAATTGATTTTCGGATCGTTCGAAACGAGAACATCCCCTGAAAAATGAAGAATAAAAGAAGATTGTGCATTGTGTGGAATAGGGATTGTCGTGAAGTTTGGGAACAGGTAGTCCCGAAAAGGAGGTATTCATTTCAGCCCTCCGGTGAAGGGCTAGTAGGCACGCGGCAGATTTCCCGAAGAATTCTAAGGGATGAGTCCGCTTTAAGGCGGATTTATCGTAGCCCACCCAAACGACTTAGTCGATGAAATGTTTGACAATAATCGTCACGCGGCATCTCCCAACGATAATATCTGCCGCAGCTCTTTCGTCCTTACCTGTTTCTCTGTTCGCTCGTCTCTCGGGTTCAGCTCGCGCGAACGTCTCTGATTAAAGCCGACGATACCGTGACCGTTAATTCTCGACCAGGTCATCTCTCGGAGCTTCGCTGTTAAAATAAATACACGGCAACGTTACTCGACATCTTTATCCGTTCACACGGACGTTCCAAGAATCGTCGCAGCGGTCTCTGTATTTCTGAAATAGAGATAAAAATCATGCTAAATCCTGTGAAATTTTATAATCTAGCATTTTTCAAGAACTTTCAAGTAATGAAAAATTGATCCGTGTAACATCTTTTCTCGGCAAACACCTCTCAACGATCCGCTGCAGAATCATCCGCGTTTTTCTCTCGCGAGTCCTAGAAATTTCCGTCCGTCCGAAATCCCGCGAGCAGAAAATTAGGAGACCGTTTCCCGCGCGTCGGTCGTCCACGCAAAAACGAAAGAGAGGACGCGGTTCCTCGTTTCCTCTGATTTCGAGGTAGCGATAATGCTGGCCGGGGTCCGTGGCGGGGTCAATCCTCCGCATAAATTCGCGCGATATTACGCGGGACACGTCCGCGGAATTGCATTCATTGAGCTTTACGTAATTCCTCCCGAGGGTTGGTCAAGAACGATGCCGAATTGAATTTCCGCCGCGATGGAATTAGCTGTGGCTTTGACCGCCCTTCAATTGCAATGGGAAACTGCCGACTCGTATGACGCCCTGGTAAACGAGTTGCGTCCGTTTCGCGGAACGCTCGAAACAGGATCAGCCTGCAAACAAAAAAAAAAAAAAGAAAAATGCGCGTGCATAGGTGGGAGAGGAGGGAAGAATGGCAGAGTGAGCATCGATGCAAATGAAAATTTTACGCGTCCGTATTGACAAGCGGCGACGATCGCGCGAGTTTGCAACCGGAAAATCGACGGTCGAGGCGTGAAGGATACGCTCCGATGATGCCCTCGAGCGCTGCCATCGCGGAAAATTGACGACGAGACGAACAACGCGTTGCTCGGACACGATACACACTGCTCTTTCCGATTTTACAAACAATCGTTCGCTCGAATTCAGCCGTGCTGCCTCACGCCGTTCTGTCACTGACTGCATCGAGCTTTTTAATTGCGATCAGATTCTACAGTCGATCCAAGAGGTGTTAGCATATGAGTTGGTAGCATTTTTTACATAAACGAATATTAAATGAATATTAATGATGTCCTTTGTTCAAAAGAAGAGAAAGGTTCTATCGCGACGAGATTATTTACTACATAATTATATCGTTCAGAGCCGCGACGTTAAAAGTGGATCTAACCGACAGAAAATGAACGTAAGCGAATGTAAATGAACGTTAACGTGATCTTTTATTCAACAAGAGGAGCGCGAGTAGTTCTATCATTCCGTGACGAGATTACAGGGGGATAGCCACCCTGTAAGCACGTTCGTATTCTTATTACGGAAAAAGTGGCGCTCGAAATTTCAACGTTATCAGTCCCGGCGAAACCGTCGTGGAAGTAAAACGTAAGAGTCCTATCTCCGGCGGAGTAACGTCAACAACACTTTAGGGTTATCCACTCTTTTTCCCCTCTCACGTAATCTACCTCTTCCCTTTCCTTATATGTGGCACGAGTAACTCTCCCGCTGCCCGTTGACTCGAGTGCTCTCCGCCATAGGGTTATCTTTCACTCCGCATAAGGATTTACACGTGTTGGACGCGCTTTAGAGAACACCACCTTGCGTTCGAAACCGGTGTTCAACAAATGTTCGTGTCCTCTGCCTCTGTGAAAAGTTGGAGATCCCGTTGAGGACCGAAATCTCAGCAATTCTCCACTGAAACAGCTGTTGTATGCCAACGTCATTTGGCATCCGGTTCGAGGATTAAAAATCAATGCCACAGACAATTGAATTTTCTCACAAGGGATGTTCCGGCTAAGAAAAGGAATGGTCCTCGTGCTCGACGATTAAGAATATCCAGGAATAGAAGTGGTTGGTCCCCGCGGAAGGAAGGAAAGAAAGGACTCCCTGGTCCTTTTGTAAAGTATCGGCTACCACTGGTAGACACAACAGGCTATAATTATTCCGAGTGCGCGAAAGCACGCTCAGCTCGTGCCTCTAACGACCAGGCGAACGAGAGAGCCTCCAGTATACCGTCTCGGTGTATAGCAAGAGAGGATACATGCAGCTTTAAGGACAGGGACGGTCGAGAGAGCGCAGACACGAAAACAAGGAGGGAAAATAAAAGAGTGCTGGCGTAGCAGGATCACGCGATACACTTACCTCCGCGTCGTCCTCTTCTCCTATGCACGATAAAGAGCCGCGGGGATCTTCCGAGGAGAGGATTCCAAAGGACGTTCCCGGAAGAGGAACAAGGGAGAAGTCCCGTGAGAAACACCGGGGAAAAAAGGGGAGAGAGAGAGAGAGAGAGAGAGAGAGAGAGAGAGAGAGAGAGAGAGAGCGAGAGAGAGAGAGAGAAAGGGACTCGGAAGCTTTTTAAGCTCCGAAAAAGTATGAGGGAGTCGACTGCGTGAGAAACGAGACACGGGAGCCTCGGTATTAACATACACAGGCTGCTGGATTCCGTCCGGGAAATAACGTCTGTACCCGGTGAAATATTGTTGAACTCTTCTCTCGAGCGTTCTAATGCCGACATTACCGTCATATCAATAAATAAACGGCATGGGGAATTCACTGGCGGGAAAACGGAGAGACGACGCGTGTACCTCGCGTTTGTTCTAGACGAGACTCGTAACGTTGCTCCTTTGGCAAATATCAAACCGTTCATTATGTGCTCGAACATGCTTCGAGGAATGTCAGAAATATTTATTATTATTATTGTTTTATTTCACTTGGTTTACAATATTCTATCTTTACCGAACTGTCTTATCCACACAAATTCGGTTCATTCATTCTCCCTCTCTCACTCATTCATACTCTGACCTACTCTATTCTTAATCTCTCTTTCTCCGAAATATTTATTTAATCGGCAATTCAAAGGTCTCTGGTTCAGTCCGAACTCGACAATCCTCCGCCGGATAACATCGAGACAGTTCGTAATAGTAATTTCCGGCAGCACATTGTTCCGTCATAGAGCACAGCCTCCATTCACCGTCGTCTTTTCCTCGTTCGCGGGTAACTTTCCCCGACGAGTGGCACTCGACGAGCGTGCCGAGTTCGCCGAAGTATCCGGGCTATTTGCTTGCATAAAAAGATTCTCTCGAAAGAGGACCCGAAGACAGGTGAAACGCGTAACCCGGATAGAATCCGGGAGGGAAGCATGCTCCTCGAATTTCATCTAGGTTCGCGTGGGCGACTCGAGTGCAGAACACACAGATTCGTCCCTATTACAGTTATGGGCGACCGTGAGAGCAAGCGTCTCCTTGTCCTCGAGTGTTGTTCTTAAGGTGTGCTTCACAACCACTTAGCTGTTGCAACGATCCCGAGGATCCCACCGAGCACCGACGTTCTCGCATCCTTCAAAACCCACTTCCGCGATCCTGACTGCCGAAACGAGCCTTTGACAAGCCTTTGACGAGAATTTGACGAGCATCTCACTTCCAGTTGTCTGTTGGCAACAATCTGGAAACGATGCGTTTGATACACGTTTGCGTCGTCTTTGATGCATTATGATCATATTCGAGGAAATGATTCTTTTTTATATTTGTACAATCGAGCTGGCTACCCAATGGTTCAATAATTTTTGGAACATTTGGCCGATACTGCTCAAATAAAATATTTTCAAGAGGTTGGTAATATATACCATGGTCCACGACAAACACAAAATTTCACTCAGTTTCTATTTCCCGCTCGACGACTCCGTGAAAGCGGTTCTCGATCATGCGGTCAGCTATGCGGAGGCCCTTATGCTCGATCCATCGTGACCGGGATAACAATCGTCGATCGTTCGGAAGGAATCCTAAAATTCTCGAACGATCTCAGCGATTGCGACGGTCAAGCACGATGGAAGCAGCTGTCAACCGCACTCGGCGAATTTACAGCATCGAGCGGTTTCGAGCGGATTCCGCCGCTTTGTTCGGCGACAAATAACCAACGCTGAGAAGTCAATTTCGTTTGGCAGCGCTCTGCTCGTCGTGTCGTCTCGTGCTCATTGTTTCCAGGAGTTTCCGTCGTCGCGCGGACGTCCGGCGAAGAAAAGCAGCTCGTTAAGAGCTGCGAAAGCTGCCGCCGCACCGCGCGCCGTACAAACGAAAGCCTCTCGTCGCGTCAAAAAGCACCCGACGACGACTCTCGAAGCTACACGTGTGGAGAGTAAACGGGCGTGAATGCCGACGGCTTTCCACTTCCGGAAAGATGTCGTTCACCCGGCGCGACGTGCGACGGCGAAAAACCGAGCAGCTACCTCGAGAGTAATTAGACGGACTCGAAGTTGATCCTCTTAACTCTTTAAATGTCACTACGTATTCTTTATTACATGTTGTTGTAGCTGACGCCAAGACAAGTCCAATGACTCACTGCACTATGCGTGCAAGTATTAAAATAATGCTAAAATAATTTTTGGTCAACTTGCCCGGAATAAAGACAGTGATTCTAATATTCTGGAGTTCAGGGATTCGATGATTTTGGGTGTCCACGAACTTTATTTTCGTTATCACTGGGCAGAGTGAAAAATTCGATAATCAAATCGTTCGCGGCCGCTGCCGGGGCTTTTACCGCGGCTCCCACGTTATTTTCGGTCGACAGATAAAACTCGTCTCGGATGTATTATCCCGGAGCGAAGAAGTCGCCTCGACGGAAGCAAAAAGCCCGGTCCAGGTGTCGTTAAAAGTTCCCCGTGGAAAAAGTGTCCGGAGATGGGGAACGGTCTCCTCTTCGTCTTAATGGGTTCAACGTTTCGGGAACGAGTTACATCTAGCGAGATGAGCCCCCGGTGGGCTTGGGGATTCTTGGGAATTCCTCTTCTGGTTCTTTAATGATCGTTCGAGGACCTTGATCTGCTCGGTTCTTAACCCTTTGGAAGTTTGCATGCCTTTTGCAATTTTTATTTCAACGCATTACTCACCGACGACCGATCGATCTCGAACTTTATGACTCGTAGCTGAGGATTTCTTAAAACGTTATTCCACGGTAATTATAATTTTTAGATACGTATACTCCAATTTTGTTCATCGTCGTCCAAGAATTTGGATCTGATTTGTGGCACGTTGATTGTTAATTGAAGACAATCTTCCAGAAAGAAACGAAGATACTCATTGAACTTTGTAGTTTCCCTGTGATGTTAGCACCCATTTAACAGCCTCGGGATCGAAAATAAAATTGCTGAATCTCGCGTGCGATCTCCTAAGTGTTAGCATCGCTACTCTATCTCCACGATCGTAAAGCTCGATCATGCCGTCATCTTCCAGCCCTGGTGGTAAACGTCGTAAAAACAGGGGATTACTATGTTGGGCATCGACCCAAACGAGAAATATTCCGCGTGTGGGTGGCGATTCCAAATGATGAGTAAAGCATACGAAATTGTTTGTCTGTTGTTTTTGGAGAAATAAAATAGTTCGAACAAAGCCTAACAGTAGCCGCGTGCCACGTGTCATTAGATCGGTTGAATGCGCGTGCAGGCGCCGTAGGCGGGCGGAAAAATTGGATGAACGGTGCAATTGCTCGGAGGGGTACGGAGTTAGCAGAGCATCACTCCATCAGCATACCATTAGAGGATCAAAGCCCGTGGCTCCCGTCTATCGCGACGCCTATCCGGAACGCCGTCTATTATAGACAGGCCGGATTGTTTATCGGGTGTTCTAAAAGTACCAGGCCGGGGAGACACGGGAAACCGGAAGCAAGCCGGTTTCTCCGATGCCCCGTTGATTGCACGCACACGCCTGTCTATTTATCGGCTCTTCCTCGACCGTCACAACCGCTTTTTCTCTCTTCCTGCTACCCTGTTCCGCGAATCGCGGTTAGTCCACGACGCTACTTTATCAATCACGCTTTCGTCATTCACGTCGACACTTCGCTGACGATATTACTCGAAGACTATTACGGAAGCATTGCGTTATCGCGTTCGTCATTTTTGCGGAATTCGGTTGTTCTTTATTCACTTTTTTTCGAACGAGACTGGTTTATTGTGAGAAACGGAATTATGTATACGTTCGAATAAAGATTCAAGGATATTGTTCTTTATGTTTTTGATGGGTCTTTTTAATGAATCGTCGCCGTATCGATTGGAGCGCGTGTCGTGCAAGCAAACGACAACAAAATCAAGGCGGAAACCATGCGTCTCGGCTACTTACCTTCGCTAATACTGTCCATTGAAATGCCTGCTGGCTGATTGAAACGCCCACCATGCCTAATCCGGCCGGTAACTAATTCCGAAAGTGCGCGCGGATTGCTTTGACCTCGGGGCTAAGTCATTGGAAATTGAATCGGCGTGATGGTGGACCGGTAATGGGACCGATACAATCGATTCTCAATCTGTCGACTCCTTGTTACTCAAGCTAGACCCTAATCTTCAGTAAAAAAGCCATGCTAAAAAGACACATTCTGAAAAAATGTGAAAATAAAGTACTCCAAGAAATTCTTAATGGAATCAAGAAAAGTTAATTATTAATCGTCCACCATAGTTTTTGAAACTCTACATAACGTTATTTAGCAGATTTAGAATCCATAAACAAAATGGACGAGCGGTAATTTGGACAGAAGTCAGTGATCCTAATCTCCGAATGTATGCTCGTCTCATTGGCAATAGCTTTCTTCCCTCGCTAACACGCACGAAAGAAACATCCGCGTCTAAAAACGCAATCTTCAAGCATTCGCACGATTCAGTGCGAATTTTTGCACATAGCCGATTACACTAACAGCAAACACTCGGAAATCGCTAAAAAGACCATGGTCACCTTGATCGAACATCTAGAAGCCAATTCGAGGTAAACTGCGAGCTGCCTTCTGCGTTACGTAGATCGAATCCTGGCCTTATCCATGATTCTCTGCAGACGGCCATGTTGGTGATTTCGATCCTAACCGAATGTCAGCCGATGATCACATCGCTCGTGTCATCTGCATATGTTAAGAGAAGTGACATAACGCACACGGCCTCAGCGCACAAGGCGCACCGTAATCACAACGACCGCCGCGTAATCAATAATTCATTCAACCCTCCATTAGCCTAACGTTAAAATGCCAAACACATGAACGAGAATTAAATAAGAATAAAATAAAAACCGAACCAGAATGTGTTAAATAAAAAATATTAATTAAATATTCAAAAATAGTCTAGTGTAACCATTTAAAATATATTTGAGACGTGTTCAACATTTTTTTAAATTCATATGAATGAGAATAGAAGCTTTCCGAAGAAAATCGCGAATTCCATAAATTCTGTAAAGCTGAAACTCGGCAGATTTCGGGCAATTTCGCAACAGCACAAAGAAAGGACGATCCCGTGGCAATTCGGTTGGGTTCGTCGAACGAGATCAGGATTCCCGGAACACCGCATACGAGGTCACAAAAATTCTTCCGGCCGGTGCCGCGTGCGAAAAAGAAAACGAGCGTGCCCTGTACACCGTCGAACGTGCTGAATTTCGCCATCCGCGCCACGTGCTGCCACAGCACAAAAATAGTCGGAGTGTTGCAGGATTGCGTCACACGATCTCATTGCTGTTTTGCGGCCCCGGTATCAAAAATTCCCGAGGCCCCACGTGCCGGTGTTTCCGCGTCTGTTGCTCCCGTTTGCGCGGGTGGTCCATTGGCCATGAGACTACCCATTCCCCCCTAAATCGCTATTATAATCGTGGCTCCTGCTCCCGGTTCGACCATTTAGAAACTTTCGTAGATCGCCCGTAAGAGAACAGAGTACAATTCCGCCCAAAAGTATGTGGGCAGCAGACATTTTGCGAGAATCTCTGGCATAAATTGATTTTATTGAATGATCTTTACGAGTACATTTATATATACAAGTCTCTCTCTTATATTTAACACTAAACCTACCGAGCCTTGACAGTAATTGGTACATGTTTCCTTATAAAAATGTAACATGTGCTCCACTAAATATATCTATACAATCATTTCTTATGAAATTATTTTTATTATATCAATAATCGAAAAATACAAAATCTGGAACCAGTCATTTTAACGGGTGATGGTAGGTTTAATGTTATAAAATGTTAAACTCCGAATTTTTTAATGTACGATTATTAGACACCTTTATGCAAAATATAAATTTATATTTTTCCCTTAATATATTTTTAATAATATTTAAATTCTTCCAATTTGTTTACTGTTTTACAGTACACCTACTCATTTCAAAGATGCATTCATGGGACTTTCAGTAAATCCATTTCGTTGAATATTATAATCGCTGAAAATCTGAAGGAATCTTAAAATGTAATATGGAATGGTCACTTAGAATGAAGAAAGTGTCTACATATTTTTGAGCAATAGTATGGGCAGAAAGAAAAAATTTTGTAAAGCACACGACCGCAGGACACTGTTTGCGAACTTACGTAAGGAGGATTTGCCTTGCGGATTTATGTAACCGGGTTGAGCAAGCTGCCCGATAGTTTTTCGCGCCGATCCTAATGACGTGATCCTCGGCGAATTAGGTATGGTTCGTTAACACGCTCGTTTTTAAAGAATGGTGATACAAAACTGATTATACTTCACTGTACTGTATATGTATTATATGGGAGAGTGGGTTGATGGTACGACAATATTTTTAAATTCTTAAAATCTTTTCGATGTTCGATGTACTTAACTTATCCAGTAACCCACTAAATAAGGAAAGAATGTTCTGTAAACATATGTCACATAGAGCTTTATTAAAAAGTTATAACAAAAATACGGTATACAAGTAATATTAGGAATAGTAACGACTTGCTGTTACTGCGAACATTGGCTCGAATAAATCAATGTATGAAAGAGAGAAAAATGTTTCTCCCCGCAGTTTCTAGCATATTTTCAACTATCAGATCAATATTTTTCAAGTAAGAATACGATTCTCACACGGGGCTCTAAGGAATTCCATATGGTACAAAATATTATATACAAGATCGATCTGTATGGCACTTTAGATCTTGAAGATATTTACATTTCGAAGATACTGGTTCGTAACTCCGTTCTCTGTTATCAGCAAGCCATTTATTGTGTTCCGTGGACAGCACTTACGGAAACGGGCTAACGTAATCAAGGTGACATGATCCAAGCGTTCGTTCAGAGAATCCTGTCGTTAACAGTGTATTGACAGCCGCGGGGGCCTCGTGTCTGTTAGCTGTCAACGACAATCTGCTTGTACCTCGAGTGGCTCTGGTCACTTGTAACAAGTTCGATTGGACTTGAACGTCTGTGGGAACCACTACACCTTTCTGTAGACAGCTATCCATTTTATACAATAAACGCCTACACCGAGCACAGCCAACGTAACTTGTCTTAAATTCCAATCAATCGCATCAAAAGAAACATGCATTTGATATTGCATTTAGACTCGACAAGAATGCCACACGAATTAATTTTAACGCGTCAACCGAAACGTTCATTACGGCAACGTCACGCCATTCGTAATTTGCGGCTATTAGCGCACTACACGTATGACCACTCCGCATTCTAATTAATTCCAGAAGTTGATTTGTTTCGAGCAGCTCAAATTCCCAACCACGATTATTAATTAATGTTAACGCCCTCGTCGGGGCATTTTCATTAAGCAAATTGCCAGGAAATTTGTCCGAGTTTCCTCGCAAAGATTTCGGGGAAAGTCCTAATCGCGCGGGATTAACAGAAACGCGATAACGACCCTTATCGTTCAATTAGTCTCATTATTCGACCAAACCGGGTTCGTTAGGGGCTGTTTTCGTGTCGCGGAGAAACTTTTCCGGGGTTGTTCCATTTGCACGGCGTTCACGTCGGCGAAGGCCACAATTATAATTAAATACGCGGGTCCCGCCATTAACATAATCACAATGGCGTTAGTACGCGGACCGCGGACAACATTACGCAGCCTTCACCTGTCGCCCCGCGGCTCATGGTAAACAATGAATCAACGCTGGACACTGATTCTGATATTTGCGATCACGGACAAACGAAATTGTTCACCGATTTAATTACGGGATCCTCGATCGGGATCCATTCATCGTCGAGCCTCTGATCGCGTCTGTTTCGATTTGTTGGCGGATGTTTTCGATGACAATCTCGGGAGACGAAAATGTCACTACCATTCGTATTGTGTCGAATCATTTATTTTTTATTGCATTCTGTGTTGGTCTTTTTGGTTCAATAATATAATAATCAATGATTAGACTGAGGATGTGCGTGTGTGTGTGTTTAGGCAAAGTCAAAATTTTAAAAGTAATGTTCCCTTATAAAAATGACAAGATCGATTCTATATTTCTTCTTATGAAAAATCAATTTTTGTTATTTCAATAATTGTGCGAAAAACTCGAATGAGTGATTTGATTCGCGAGTGTCCCCGATTCGACGGGGATCCGGTGCGCATAAAGGGTTAATAACGTAACAAAATCGTCGATTCATTGAGCAGTTATTCGGCCGGGACCGCGTAGGCAGTGATAGCGTTCTCTGTCCGTTTAGATAGC
This sequence comes from Lasioglossum malachurum, assembly GCA_028455605.1. Lineage (NCBI taxonomy): Eukaryota > Metazoa > Arthropoda > Insecta > Hymenoptera > Halictidae > Lasioglossum > Lasioglossum malachurum. The sequence continues at coordinate 5,861,540 of CM052316.1, forward strand.
GAGCAACATCCCGGATGCAGGAACGATATCGCCTCATCCCCCGCATTTCCTCGCGGTCGATGCGCATCGTGCAACCATCGTCGTCACGGAGTGATGGAATTTCGCGGTGCCCTTCAACGATTACATGATTCCAAGAGTTATTTCGTCTCCTCTAGCTATTCCCAGGTTCGACAAATCCCTTTCCGAATGCCCTACCCGAAGGGTATTCGGATATCGGACCTGTATCGATTACGCAGCCCGAGGAAAAGATTCTCTGACCAGTATATAATATCACGCCTGGTTTCGCCCGTTCTTCGCGACATTTTTCCGATACCGATGGAAGAAAAATACCGAGGCCGATCACCGGCAGCCGGAGATTTCACTTTGCTCGTCCGAGGAATTTATACGCTCCATCAGTGTCGGTACTCGTAATTTCTGGGCACCTTCCTTTCCCTATTTTCTATGGTTTATCGATGAATTAGAACGGTACCACGCGCGAGAATTTTCTTACCCCAATGGAATTTGGCTCGTTTTATTCTTCAGTTTGGTTTGGATTATTTTAATAAATGCATAAAAATCGGCGAATGTGCTTTTCAGGTTTTCTATCAGTGAATGCTGTTTCGACTTGGTATTCTGTGCGGTCTCCTGACTTTCAGGAGCCCTTATTCAACACGGAAAGAATTCCAAAAGGGCGAGCGAAAAAACGGCTGGCTAGCTCCACCTTGAACCTTCTGCGAAGGTAGAAGGATCGAGAAGCGGGTCCGATCGAAGACTGAGAACCCTGCTCCCACCTATTCCTAGCCGGGGTTTCGCTCAATTAGCCCGTAGTTGAGACAAAGGGACTACCGACGGTTTTGGTTAGTCGACGATAGCTGCCCCCTTCGTCTCTTTTTCTTCGCGTCCTCCTTCCAACCCGGAGACAGGAGAGCAGTTCGATTCCATTGAAGGAACGTCGTTTACGCGAGACGTAATTTTTTTGCTGGCTTAACATGATACATGGCGGCAGGATAGGGAGAGGGAACTTGATACATTATGCCGGTGCTTGAAATTGCCGGATGATGAAGGGTGGCTGGGGGATGAAATTCACTTGCCGCAGGAATCCTCCTCCCCCCGTTTTTAATCTTGGAATGGCGCTATCTTCCGCTGACTTGATGTTTCCATGTTTTTATAGCGGTTTCGTCGTATTCGTTCTTACCGGAAATTTTTAAAAAGTATTTAAAAAAAAGCTCTGTTTTCGATGTAGAATAATTAAAATAAACGTGGACATACACTGAATTCACGCAACGAATGAATTTCATTTCTATTTGATTCGCAGTGGTTCTGATAATTTAAAAAAATTCGGAACATTCATTTGAAAGAGTGTCGCGCAAACGCTGCTACGTGAAGTATAAAAAGATTCTGCAGGAGAACGGTATGTTAATTTTATAGAGATCGTGGGTGAAATTCGAAGCGCGGCTTCACCTCAAAATGTTCGTGTGCCGTCATCCTCAAAAGAAGCAGCGTCAAAGAGAAATCGTTTCGGGACAGGTTTAGCGAAATCAGGTAAACCAGCATTTTTCGCGACCACGCTTCTACCGCGTTCTGTTCTAAATGTCCCGATTTTCGTAACTCACCTATATATTCTTCGAGCAATTTCAATTTTTACTGCCCGCGTGTGACTGTTTCGAAATTGAACGGCATACTAAAAATTCTTGGATTATTTTCTGCGTTTATGGTTCGTAAAGGGGAACGAAATGAAATCGTAACTGAATGTGTTTCATATCCTTCGAATAATGACCGTGTGCTGTTTGTTTCGCAACATGTGCAGCCTGTTTTAGAAACACGGAGGCGCGTGCTACGAAAAAATTAAAGTAGAAACGTTGCTGATGATGGACATGCAAAAGAGTACTTCGTAGAATACTTCATATTTGCAATTTATCTGCAGCTCTGTGCCAGTGCAGTTGCAATTTACACCGTCCAGCTAATTGAAAAGAATAAAATACACTGCATTTGGGTATTGATATAAATATGACATGTAGCAGCATAACAAAATCGTGTAAACAGTCCACGAAAGAATAGAACGAAACTTCTCCACTCTCAAGGAGCAGAAAATTCGTGTAAGAAATTCAAGGGAATTGTCTTCAGAAAAATGATATCGTGATGGAAGAAGGGTTCGGTATCGTCAGGAAACCCGGCATCTTGTATCAGGACGAGGTTGCCCGGTTCCACCGGTGATATTTCCATTCGGCGTTCCGCAGAAAATAAAACCGGCTGCGGTCGATACCTTGCAAAGCTATTCACCGTCGGCGAGCCTAGAATTTGCGAGAGCATCCCTTTGTTTTCCCTTCCTTTTCACGTGCCGTGGCTGGGACACTTGTTTTTACGGCAGCCGAGCGCGAAACTGGACGCGCTCTCAAAGCCGGTGAGTAATGTCGCCCGCAATTCCGCGTGCCCTCTTTTACTGTATTACAAAGCGGCGCCGTATCGCGCCTGCATAATAGAAACGCTCGTAACCCCTAATGAACGCTGCCCGGAAGGGATTGATTTTATTACCGTGAAGCATTCATTATATCGGTGATTGATTACTGTTCGACCACCGCCGCCGCGCCGAGCAGGAATCCGCGCGAGCCTGTCGGAATCTTTGCGAAATTTTTCATCGGGAGATGTTTGTTCGTTAAACGCGCAACACAGCTTTCAGTGTAATTTTTTAATCTTGGAAAAACAAAAAGAAAATTATAACGCCTCCTGGACATGTTGCAAGATCATTTTCCTGTCGGATTCATTTAATTTAGAGCAGGAAACAGCAAAACTTCGATGCAGTCGACAATCTAGCCCTTCGCGCAGCGCCCAGAAGAGATTCTAATTAGTAATTCCAATCTTGTTAGAGGTCCGTAGACGTCCCAAGAGCCATTTTCATTCAGGAGCACCGATATACAGTAATGTCAGCCCCAGTATGAGCAGTCCGCTAATGAAAGTGGCACCGAAGATCCTCAAGTGAGCAGTTCAAGCGTCGAATATGTTTAAGCACGGCTCAAAGAGCACCTTGGGGGAAGTCGGTGAATGCTACCTTCGTCAAAAAGAGTTCATTGCACTGATTACGAGATACCGGGGAGCTTTTCTCTAGAGTCGAATCGGGGCTTGGTATCCTTCTGTTTTATCATCTAACTAAAAATATTTGCCCCGAGATTTTGTCATTCTGCACTGAAATAAAGTTCCGTGTGCTTGAACGAAAGCTTATTCAATGGAGAACTTGATCAACAACTTTCCGCCACATGACATTCGTCGTTAAACATTGTGTCTGAGAATTTTCGTGTATTTGAAAATGAGTTGCCGGAAGTTCGGCGAAGTTTTAGGCTCGGAAATGATCCCGATTCTTCCGATCGCTCCCAGGATCCTCCGGGACTAGGAATCTTGATGGCCGAGGGGTGGAAGAAAGTTTTAATTGCGGGGGATCGGGCCAATAGGTCACTCGCAGCACCACGGAGCCCGATTCCCGCGGAAAGGCTAGTTAGAAGGGGAAATCGAGTTATTTCATGGGTTGCCAGACTCGTGGTAGAATCATCGAGTTCGCGAAGGTGTGACTAGGTGGATTCTGGGGGTGTTTGTTGCCAGATACACGGACAACTTGCCCGGGAAAACTTTGCGAGAAGTTGTCCGCCAATTAGCAGCTTTGTGCAGAAATAAGCTCCAGAAACAAGATGGCGGGAGTCGCGCATAACGAATACTATGTTCCGAAGCTTCGATCCGCCGACATCTAACACTGGCGCCGATTTTTCTGAAATGTTAGAAGCCTGGAACTCGAAGAGATTCTAAGGTTTCCGTGTCAGGCCAGTTGAACGCGATAGACCAGCCGTTCGCTTCTAAGCCTTGGTAAACTATTCAGCATTTCTGCAAGAAAATACTTGAAATTTTGTAGACTTTAAAAATAATTATTTTTATTATTATAAGCATATTCTCCATACCAGCCAAAAATAAATTGTCGACAACTTCAGCAACCAATTTACCAGGCAAAGTATGAAACAGTTGAGCTCTGTCACCATTGCCAACCTAGAAGCCAGCGAGCTTGTCGATTCGATTTGTCAGGCACAGTTCAGGATTTTTATCGAGACGAGACATTAGAATCGAAAACGATAAATCATCGACAGTCAGCGTGCCATCAATCATCGAGGAGCACCACTCGGATTCCTCCGGAAAGCTCGAGCCGACTTCCGATTTCATTAGCTCGAAAACGAGGGCTGGTAACGAGCAAGCTATTACCATAAATCAAACCGGGGGTAAATCCACCGTTGCGCTCTCTGGCTGTCCAGACAGTCTACTTTGTTTGCCTTAATACTCCTCCTGTACCGGAAGATTATTTCCCCGGCGACTATTATTCCCGATTATTCCCGGAGTTGCGGCCGAAACGTCGCGGGGAGCTATTCCGGCGATTTTGATTCCTGTGAACGAGACGGAACGGGATGAGAGAACGCGGCTCAAAGAGCGAGAATAAGGACGAGCATGGAAATGGAAAGTTTCATCAGCTGGAGGAGGATTGAATGGCGATGACAGCGGTTAGAAATGCAGGAACTGCTGCTGACAGCAACAGAGAGAGAGAGGGAGAGAGAGAGAGAGAGAGAGAGAGAGGGGGGGGGGAGGTGGAGAGAGATTCACCCCTTTCGATCCTCTAGAAAAATCCTCTGAATCGTTTCTTTGTCTCAGCCTGCAGACAACAATGTACCTCGCCGACATCCTTTCTGTTCGTTTTTTTTTCTCATTGTGGAAAATATACAGGAGACTGCGAAACTGTCCTAACTACACCTGCAACCGTTTTTACATAATACCTTTTTTACACGAATTTCTAACACGTCTGATTCACTTTTATCATTTTCAACAGCACATTTTTATATGATTTTCTTGAACACACCCTTTCATAACTTCCTGAAAGGTGTAGTAATCAATAGACTGCATATATCTTCGTGCAAAATAAAAATTGGTTGACTCCGAAACCGATCGTTCCCCAAGGCAACGACAATCTTACCCGAACTTCGAAAGATCCTAGGGTCCTCGGAATATCGAACTCGAATAGAAGTTCCTCGCTCGAAGTTGCCAAGCTCTGGAACGAGTATTAGAAGGAAAGTTAATACGTTCCAACGGGCGAAAAGGGACTCGCGATCGAAGATTCTTTGGGCATTCGTCGCAATCAGAATTTCATCAGCCGACTATGCGGAATATTGGTGGCCCCTCCATTGTCGTAGGAGTCGAAGATTTGATAAATTGCTTGGCCCCGTTTCGGCTGGTTTCCGTTCTCGCTTTTTCGATCCGGCGAAAATCGCTAACTGGTTTCGTGTACGTTATTATTGAGATTTATAGCGCGTCGGGAATTCAATTCCGCGATGCTCGCGACTGTGATTGATGCTCCATCGGCGATTTAGCTTTTCGGGACACCATCTTCCAACAGGTAGACTTCGAACTCCGCGAAAAAGAATTTCTGATCTTCTCTGAAGTTCGTTGTTCTTCTTCCGAATGAAATTTCACTTTTTCCGAACTCGTATTCGACGCACCAAAAATATTAGGTGTGCAAATAAGTTCCTTCCCCTTTTTTTCTACGATCATAACTTCTGACTGAATTCGATTTTGGTGCCATCGGAAAGAGCGTTCTTTTAGTTTTAAGAAGAGTCATGATGAGCGCTCTAAGAGTTTCCAGTCCTATGCAACGTAGTACACTTAATATATAAAAATGCCAAGTGCCTTATATAGCAAGGTAAACGGATTGATCAGTAAAACCTGTACAATATGACAGTCTGCAAATCCATTGTGAACAGCACTATCAAGCTTCAGCTCACGCAGCACGGCTCGCCATCTTTTTGCTTGCCACAAAACCGAGGCTTCGCGAGGTGTAGACAGTGGAACGAGGAACGCCGAGGAAGAAGAAGCAAATAAGAAAGGGGACCTCGGGTAACACAGAGTCGCTAATTGGCGTGTGTTTCCGAGTGTGGATCTCCGACGGGGCTTCACTTCCGTCGAATGGCCAATAAGTCACGTGGTTTATGCCCCCATGGGCAGACCATGGGCAGACCATGGGCCAAACGCATCCCGCGAACAGCGCAGCGGACAGCTTTACGAGGATCGCGCGAGGAAATCTCCGATCAGGTTTTACCTGCGAGGTGGGAACACAGGGGAATTCAGCTCGTCCCACGGTTAATGTCTCGGGCCCATCCACGGGGCCTCTCTCGTCGCCAACCTCGGTGAATTAGGTGCGCGTTCCTCCGAGGATGATTAATTGCACCGGCCGACGAGACCACGACGACCGGCTCGTAAGTCACCCCGGCCGCGTTTTCCCATTGCGATAAACCCCATCGCGGAACTCCGGTTTTTCACCTGACGCGCCCATTAACTTTCCCATTATGGCGACAACAATGCTGGAATCTGGTTTGCAAATCGATTTTCTGCTTCGCGCTCGAAATCGTTTCTCGAGGCTTTCCGCGAATTGTGGGAACCGACGGAATCAGTACAGCGATTATGGGAAGTGGTTCTGGAAAACACCGAAATCACTATGTTATTTTACAGGACAATTAATTGGAATAATTTGACACATCATTTGATTTTTTGAAGCCTATGATCCATGGATATGGACTTTTTAAATGATCATCGGCTATAGACTGGAAAGAGGACAATTGTTTGCACCCCTATGCGCTAACAGGGATTATTTCTAAACCGAAAATGGAGGAGCATAAAGATGGAAGATTGAATATCAGAATCGATCGTTTATGTTAAATCTGTATTGTACGTTCATGGTAGTGACTCGAAGTTACGTTATCGGATAAACATAAAATGAAAATCTTCGTTGAAACAATAGGTTTTCGCGGGCCGAAAAAAATCTTTAATGAGATACTATTAGTTATGCAGCTGCAGGGATATTGTTACGAGCGAGAGGTAGAGAAATTCTTTCCGAGAAGCATCTAGGAGCCGGATCTCCATTGGCTCTGATTGGTTCGATGAATGGGAGTTTATCCTGAAGGCGTTCGCTTTCTATGGCGTTCTATGCACGAGCCACCCACCGCGTCCTGGTGATTTCTGCTCTGTCTTATACTGAATCGTAACTACTGTGTATTATATGTGATACAAATCTTCTGACCCTGTGGTACCGTTTTCTTACCACTTAAATTTAAATTATCCTGATTTTTTTCCCCACGCTTCTATTAAAATGCACTAAAAAAAAATTAATTATTTTCTCCTTTTTAGTGAATTTTAATATAAGCGTAGTTTTTAATAAGATTTTTCTATATATTTTATTCTTATGATAGTCTCCGAAGCATGAGAACGTCTCACTCACTTGTCGATCAAAGTAGATAATCATCTTCAGGGAACCAATCAGAAAAATAGATTCTAGTTCCAAGCTTGCTAATTCCAAATCACATATATAATTTCACAAGAAAGAGGAACGACACCATTCCCAAAACCGAAAATGTCAGAAACTGCAAATTACCCTGATTCAGCACAAACTGCTATCTCTAATCTCGCAGGTCCGACGTATTCCCACGGATCGATGGTCCTCGGTAATCGAAAAGACTCGGAAAGGTACATAGCCGAGCGGGGAAGCAAACAAGAGCGAAGGATTTAATCAACGTCCACTCTCCAGCGCGAAAACCGTCGTCTCGGACTTGTATTTTAGCTTTCAATTAAGCCGAGTCGTCGGTAACGAAGCACGTTTATTACCCGGCTCGAGATCCGAGCGTCTTCTCATTCGAGTGATCGCTATGTATATCCTTCCGAAGCGAGGTACCTGTTTCCGCTTCTGACCTCGGCCGATCGCGTGGCGAGAGGATATTGTTGGAATCCTAATGCGATTGCATCACAAGAGGATTAAGTCGCATCGGGGGCTGACCGATCCCGAGCCTGCTATTGTTCTTGAAGGGAGTATCGAGCCTAAGATTAATAGTAATTGAGGAATCGGACTGCGATCGGCCGATAGGCGTACACCGAACGCACAAACCGCGGCTTCATTTTCGTAATAGGATGTTGCAGGCCGTGCAGATATTGCGATGATAATGCACGCTGTTCCGCGAAACTGCCTCGCTATTTTGATTGCGAATTTGCGAATCCGGAGATTGAGGGACTGTTTTTGTTACTGGGCTGCTTTGTATTCCGATAAGACCAGTTTAAAGTGCTGTTCCGCGATCATAATCCTGCTAATTTTCGTCAGAGATCGTTCGCTTTATTTTTAGTCCATTTATTATAATGGCTCGAAGCTTCAAGCGAAACAATCGAAACAATGATTACTGTTTTCAATCTTCTATTTTCAAAGGAAATGTGCCAGGACAATAATTGAGAATTTTATGAATGCGACGCATAGCCCTGTCGCAGTCGATTCGGATGGAGGTCTCGCACTGGGTTCCCGTCTATCGCAAAGTCCTTGACGATCTTTGCCGTCAATTTCTTTTAATGCACGCTCCAACTTCGTTAGAATTCGCCGGGAATATAAACGAGCGAGACCACTCTCAGCCCGGGAAATGGGTCGAGACGCGGTGTTAACTTCGAACTCCTAACCGGACAGACGGGACCGACGAACGTGGCAAGTTTAATATTTTATGGAGCACTTCTCGTCCTGCTGGATCGTCCTGGCACACATTTATTGTGCGTGCAGGACTCCTGTCGATGACGATCAGTTTTCAACTGTTCCAGATCTAAAATCTCAATTCAAGTGAATGCCTCAATAATGACAAGAATCGAAGAAATGACTAAGATCGACAAATATTTAAAAAACTCCTAGAAATTTTTCGGAATCCTTCCGTCTGTAGACTTTTTACTTCCGTTTGCATCAGCCTGCAGTTAAAGTTAAGGCCTGCAGCCGAGGTTAAAAGAGCAAATACTTGATGGGAGAAGCATCTCACGTCGAAATCTTCGAGTCACATAAATCCAGTTCATTGCTCGCGAACTACAATCCGAAGTTTCTCAATCCGGCGAGGGATGACCAAGTCACATTCAATTAAGATGTCTATCGCGATTCAAAGTAAATTACTGGATACTCAACAATGAGAGGTTCATATAACTGGAATTTATTGGGGCCGCTCGATGTCTTTACGACTTCGTTTTACAGCCTCTCCTCCTGTAAGAAATTTCGTATCGGCGCAGAGGATTTTTAGACCCGTTGTCAGAACGATTTCACGGGTTGAACTGCAAGGCGAGTAAACCGGTGTTCAGGCTCGCGAAAATTTTCGGCGAGTCGCGCACAGTTCGCGGCGCGATGGACCTTTTATCTCTCGCTGGCACGCATAATCTCTTCATTATATGGCTCCAGTTCGGTATCCAATTACTCGATTCGGGGCCGTGCCACGCCGCGGTGAGATCGCTATCCTACTCGCAACGACGAAAAAAAGAGCGTAAACCTCGGTATTAGCCGGTTATCCGAATGGGCATCTAGCCGCCGGCCAATTCTTGGGAACGTGCCAACGCTGATGGTCAGAATTATAGTGGCTCGTAAAATCGCGGTTAGGACTCCTGACTTGATCCTCGGGATAGCTCTTGCCCTGCCATCATGTTTGCTCCTTGACGTGTCCTGGAATCTTTGGTAAACGTACCATTGATAGTCGGCAAAATAAAAATAGAAAATCAATTTCTCTAATACTAAAAATTGTCCAAGTCAACTGTAAGGAACAGAATCGAAACGAACCTGTATTTCCTCTTTTAATAATTTCAACGAGTCAAAACCAGCATAAAAACATCCTTCCAGTCGTCTAGAGTCCTCACAATTTTGTATTTGATTAATCCATTTTCGCCATAATTGAATAAATCCGCAGTCTAATTGCAGGACGCAAGACCTAAATTGGAGTTTATTTCTCTGCGTTGTAGGTTTATTAAGTCGCGTAGGAATGATTCATCGCTCCACCAATTAATCCACAAACCTGATTCGCCGGACCTCCCACGAACAATCCCCTTCATCGTGCCCATAATCGATCTAACCCAGACCTAACAAACTACCCTTAATAATCAGCAATTAGCGCGTCGCTGCAGACCGAAACATAGGGGCCAGTGAACCGTGTTCGAAAGTGGAATATCGCGGGCGGAGGGCAGAGATCCTCTGGATCTCAGCGCGGCGCGGCGATCGTGTGGATCCTCTGATGCACCACCTTCACAACAACGTAGCCGCTGCGCCGCCTGGTCCCTGGTACAATGGATAGGCGCGCCTTGTCGACGGCTCCGGTCAATTACGATCGTCTGAAAAACAAATGGCCCCGTTTCGATAATTAACGACACGGTGATCGGGTTTCTCCGGAGTCTCTCGATGAAATATTTCGCGACAATTATCGTGCCGGGACGCGCACCGTAACGGTGTGTGCTTGTTTGCCCCCCTCCCGATCGTTCACCCGGGTTACCGCGTGCCCCGTTCCAAAGGAATACTGACTTCAATCATGTCACCCCTCGACCACCTACTGCAACTTTTTCTCTCTTGCTGAATCTGGGTCGCGCGCGTTCTTTTAATTAACTTCCGGGTCGAAGTTCAACTCGTTACCTATTGGCACAATTAAAAGCTTTTCTTCGAAGGATTGGAGGGGGGGATTCTCAATCGAACGTGTATGATTTTCGAGGCGGACGTAATTCGCAACCGGCTCGTGATACGACCGGCAGGCCGAGACGTGTAATTTTCGCGATTGCGAGCAGGCGAAATCGATCCTTTCTTGCCCATCCCCGTCTCGATCGAGTGTAATTGCCGTGGACAATGTGGCGAGGCGTGAACAGGATGGAATCGGAGTTATGAGCCGTGCGATTTTGTAAGATATCTCGTGATTCGCGCTGCGGCGCGGCGAACGTTACGCGACCAAAGAATTAAAATAATTGGCTCGCGTGCTTTATCGCGTGAAACGATGAGCCGGCTCGTTTAGCCGGCGTTCAAACTGTTATTGATCAATTACGGGAATAATAGTCGCCTGCCGATGGTTGTGGCTTCGGGGTAATTAGAAATTGGAGACGTACTGTGCTTCTTCTCTGGGAACCCAGTGGCGAGCTGCGAACACAGCTTCATCTTTGATCATTATCTGTGAAACTTTGATGAAGCTGGAGACCACTTTCATCGAAGAATTCATAGAACAATACATATACATCCAGTGAAATTTATCATAATTAGATGTTGAATGTTTGTGTCTTCGTGATCCATACAAAATACCGGCAGAGAATAATATGTTAAATTGAACGTTTAACGTTAAGAGCAAAATCGAATAAAATTTGCAGCTATCACCGTAGGAAGTGAAATGTGGCTGGCTTGTAATTTGTTGAAATTTCGCGCACGGGAACCGAGAGCTTTGCATAAACACGTGGACGCAATGATTCACATAGCGCGACAGCGAAAGTAAAAATAATGCAGCGGCAACCACCTGGGTGTTGCTCGTTAAAAGTATTAATAGCGTACTTTTCCTCTTGGTTATTTACGGTCCGATGGAGCCAGTGGGAATAATTCATGCAATAATGTCCGAAGTTCAAGTGGGCCCGGTCGCAAGCGAATGCAAACTTTACATACGAGGACCACCATGTGCAAACCGCGATATTAAAACCGAAGTTCGCCGCCGTACCGCGCCGGAGGATCTCGAGCGCACGCTGTTAATAGGTCATTACGCAGGCGTAATGGAAATCGATAATTAATTGATCCGGCGAGAGTGCACGACCCTTCGCACCGATGGTAATTGACTCTTGAATATTTATGATTAACGAATTAACACCGTCGCGGATCGTATAATTCGATACCGGATCGCTGGGTCTCGCAAGGTTTCGATTCTACTATGGATCTCGCCTAATCTGACAGTTATTCGGTCGCCTGTAGCCGTCGCTAAATTACTCGACTTCGAGAAACGGCGTTCACCGGTAGTAGGATCAATCAGAAACTTGTTGTAACGAACGCATTCTCTCTACTGTGTTTATTTTCTTTTTAGAATTGAAAAAAAAATGGACACAGGATTGCATGAAAGTGAAAGCTTCACGTTTTGTCATAACCGGTTGCATAACTACTTTTTATGAAGTCAAAACAGAGTTTGAAGGTTGACAATGCCTCATTAAAGATTTAATTATCTTTTAACATTACGCAACAGTGTATCGTCTGTATACATGCAGGACAGTTTACTTTACATGCATTTATGACAAAAATGAATGGGTGTAATTTAAAACAGTGGAGACATTAAACGAATTTAACTAAACTCATAAAACTGACATCATACTATGATTGTTATTATAATATGTGTTTGCGTACAAAAAAATGTGTATAATCATTTCCAGTGAGAACATCGTTATAATTCAATCATTGTAAAATGAAAAACCAGAAACCGGTCATTTGACCATTGGTGGTAGAGGTTTAGTATTAAGAAATAAAATAGATTTCACTGCGTTTCTCAGAAAGAAGACAAACACGATTTGATAACAGTTTTGTTGTTACGTAACTTCACGGATTCGAACGTCCCATGAATACACAAAGATGTTCGATCCGCTCAACAATTGCATTTCGTTGGAACCCGAAAGGATCGAAACGAACTGCATCGGAGAACGTCATCGACAAAGGCTATCTCGCGAAACGGGGAGAAGGAAAAATGCAGGGTGCAGCGATAAATCCTTGTTTCTATAGAATTTAATGGCCGGTGCCGTTGACAGGCGAAACTACATGGGTCAGATTAAAACAAAACTTTCCGAATGCTGTAGAAAAGCAATCTCTGGCGGCGAGTCGATAGAACGGCGCTACGGCATTATTAATAACCGATAAACTAGTTAAAACGTTATCGGATTGTCGTTATCCAGAGGCGCAGGCATGCACACATGCAGTTCGGCGGCCAGCTGCAGATCAGATAGCAGCACGGCCACTTTCCCGTCGTCGGCATAGCGCCGAGAATTTTTTTGCAACTTTCGGTATTCCCGCGTATCGGCGCGCTACTAATGAGCCCCTTGTCCTATGGGATGCAACTTCGCTTTTGCCTCGCGACGAGATCGCATCGGTCGACTCCGACTTTCGTTATCTGGATTCTCTATTCTATTCGGAGCAAGCCGTTTGCGGTCCAGACCTCGGCCTGGGACCTTTCGCGTTCGCGCGCGATTCTGCAAATCGAAATACCGCGCACAGTGGGCCGGGCGGCCGATCTAGCAGTTCATTCAGATTTTAGCACTATTCGGAAGATTACGGGTACGTATAATTACAGTGGCCCACAAAAGTGTTCGTACGCCCTTTAAAATAGAATAACTTTTTTATAATTGTACCAAGCGACCCGATGTTTTGTAAGCAATTAGAAGCATTGGTTTATTAAGTGATGTGCAGAAAAAAATTTGCCAAAAATTATAATTTACAAGGTTGCGGGCCACTGTATGTAGGTCGTTGGATTCGTTTTGACATCAGCTGGAATATTATGAAGTCAAAAATATATACTGATTCTTAAAAATTAAAGGTGACTTTGGTTTTTTATGGGATAAACATTTTGTCTCATTATCAGTTTTGTTTCATTATCAGACTTGTCTGAAAAATCATGTTGAAAAATCTTTTGAAGGTGATGGACGATGGTTAAGTCGATTCCAACACGGACTGTTTGACAAACTCTCTCTCTCTGCGAGCAGAAAATTTCGAATTACCTATCCCGCGGATATTACACTTCGCACGCCTCGTTCTCGCACAGAGATGGACTGAGAAATTGCAGAGTATGCTATGGTTCGTTATGTCGTTCGCGACGCTTCAGTTTTTATGTAAGGGCTTGTCTCTTCTCTTCTCCTTTCGCTTCTGTGAAATTCCTTCGTAAACGACGTAAATGGTGATACCCCGTTTCATATCAGCAGAGAGCACTCAATTTTGCGCAGCTCCTTTTAACTACCTACACGGTGGACTTGTTGAAAAATTTCGTAATCGGAAAGCAGATAATTGTTTAATATAGAACACTCGTATAGTCATCCAGAGATATTCGCAATTGCATTAACGTTCACTCCGCGTATAGGGGCGTAAACGCACCACAGACTAATAAAAACGTACATGAAAAGTTGAGGTGACATATCTCACTAGTACATGATTACTACACTGCGGATCTTTATGCAAAATAAAAATTTTGTGCATCAATTTTAAAAAACACAGGCCAAGGAGAAAAAGTTCTTTCCTTCTTTAATAATTGTAGTGGCTTGAAAATAATACATTGGCGTTCTCTTCGTCTCTAATCTTTTTTAAATTGGACTTACCCATTTTTGTCTAATGATTACGAAACTGGAAATTATTAAATCTATTTCTATTTATATAGAATTTTTATATATTCATGTGAAAATCATACAATTTCACGAATACAGAAATTACAGCACGCAAAATCATTTCCGTTCCCACTGCAAAATGAAATATTTCTAAAACCGACTAAAGGGAAGAGCAAAGGTTAAACTCTGCTAAAAGCTGACGAGGTTGGCTGCATCGCAACGATCTCGTCCGCATTCCAGCACCTGCAGCACGCGACTTCGATCGCGACGATTCATTAGGAGCGAGCGTCATCGCCGGCAAGTGTTCCCAATAAATCAGCAGGGACGTGGGTAGAAAGCACGCAATTCTCCGTGGAACTGGTCGCGGCAGCATTGACCCAGACTTTGATCCTCTCGTGGACAGGCGGGACAAGTTTCACCAAGATAGAAAGAGAGAGATAAACAGAGAACAGAGTCGCCCCGCAACTCGTTGCGTCAGCGTGGCCACAGAGAAAGAGTAACAGTTACACGTGTTTGTTACGTGTCCCTCTGTAATCGTTACGCGTGCGGGAAGCAAGCCGTTGTCTACACCTGACGAAAGTGAGTCTCTGTCCCCCCTCTAACGCCCCGCTTTTTCCCTTTTTGCTTTCAGTTTGTCGCGTGCGCGCGACGAAACCAAAACAAGTCGTCAATTTCCTCCGAGTACAAATTGGAAACTCTCTAGGAACATAGGAAAATTTTTTGGAGGAATGAAACTACCGTGCATTTAAAGAATGAAGATTCAAAATTCTGTCTAAAAAGTTGGTGTACGATTTTTTGCTCTAGAAAGTACATATTTTATCACGCTTTTATTAACTCGCTTTCTTGTCTGTCATTCTGTCTGTTCGGTACAAATTTTGCAATTAATTTTAAGCTAACTTCCCGATGAGCTAGAGACTTGAAACTTCAAACATAGCTCAGAACTGGGTGACAATGCAATATTAACTGAACGTTTAAAATCGATTGAAAAATTTCACACACACAGGACTAAAAGCAGAAAATAATTATTTAAATAAAAAAAAATGTTTAATATACCACGACTATTTAAAATAAGTTTGACTCTCGGAAGTTAACACACTTTTTTAAATATATATTTAAAAACTTAACAAGATACAGTATATATATAAAACGATGAGTTCGAGGTAAAAGATAAAAGTTGTTTTCGGTTCGAGCGATTTTCGTAATCTGCTTTTCGGTGTCGTGTATAAGGTCAGCTCGGAATCTTTACTTATTGGCTATACTGAAATGTGCATTTTGGTCGTAGGAATAGGGTCGCCTTGGTAAAACTATGTTTAGGCTATGGAATTAATTGGGTGCGAGAGATATGGGAAAACGATACGGAAACTGAAGTATATAGCTTATACAGTAAGATTCCCCTGTCAATGGATTTCGCTCACGAGGCGGTCTTGAAGCGGTGTCCGGTGACACACAAATTCTGGGACCGTCGCGTCGCGTCGAGTGTCTCGAGATATTGCAGCGGACCGTGCCTAAATAAATACATATATCTCAAGTCCGGTCTGCTTGAGACCGAACAATAATAGTAAGGAGTGTAGAGAGTAGCTGCCGTTGAGAAAGCTCACACAACGGTTCATCTCATTTGCAGCGCAATAAAATTGTTAGTGACTTAGGTGAACTATTCATGCATCAATTATTTATTGCATGCGCCCCACGTTTTTCGTTTTAAATCTTACAGGTATTTTCATAGCTATTAGAAATTCACAATCACGAATTTTCAGGAGTATCTGTATGGGGCTAGGAAGAATTATTTTATAATTTTTAGTCCGTGTTAAAAACGTGGCATACAAAAAGATTTTTTTTATTTAAATGATTATTTTCTTTTGCACAAAGATGAATGTGTTGAGTAGGGTGCAGCTACGAAAGACATGAATTCGGATTGGACAAATTTTTTGGGTTAAATTGACCGGTGTACGGCAGGTAATCGAGTTCGTCGCAGCCCGATTTATGGAGACCGGTACAGCTCGCTCACGGTCGTTGTTCCCGGCTGTTGCAAGGGCGGCGATAAATTATTTCACGTCCCCCCTTTCCGTCGCGGTTCCCCGAACGTTGCTCGCTATTTACACGCGACCGCGCCGACCGATAAATCTCCGAAGTGTTTCTGAAATTGTATGAATTAGGCGGCCGCTACTTTCGCGGCTGATTTATCGGGGAAAATTGTCGGGCCGGACCCGGCGCTCGAGAATTTCGCGGGGGCAAACGAGCCGTCGTGTTTGCCGAATTAATTTCTGCACGCCTCGCGGAATAAATATGCTCTCGTCTCTGGAGGATGTTGAACCCTTCCGGGCCCTAAATCGTTCCGTTTCCTTTTATCGGTGGCGAAACTAATATTGAATCTTTCGGGTTTATTTATACAAATGAGGTAGCACACAATGTGCTCGCAATTAACAAGCGCAACTATTTAAATATCCACATCTGAAGTTACGCTGATTAACGCTAAATCCACCACTGCCGGTCAAATGATCAGTTTTATATTTTTGCAATCATTGAAATTATGAAGTAGCTTACAAATTCCTAAAAATCTAAATAAATAGAGTCCTGTCATTTTTGTAAGCTATAACATTTTAATCGCTCTTAGTGCTCCGTAGGTTTAGTGTCAATGTGAATACTCAACAAAATTTTCAGCGGATAAGTTAAGTATATTTTGAAGTTCGAGAGAGATTTTTGTTTGGATTACAGATTTTCTTCTGTCAGATCAGCTAAGAATCGCTGGACGTAATAAATATCAGTATGCAACATTGTATACGGAGGGGAAACGGGATATTGTTAACGAATTGTGACTGCCGAGTCTCCGAAGCCTTAATTTTCCTAAGGGGTTGACGTTCCTTGAGAACAGAAGAGGTTAAACTGTAGTATTGACGCCCAACAAGGATCGATACAGGTCTGTTCCTGGTCCATTGACATTTGATACTCTAAAGCTGCATCGACCGATGCCGAATACTACTTCATAACTTTATGGCGATGTCTCCGTAGCTGGAAGACAAAGCAACGGGAGTCACGTTCTCCAGAAACTTGACTCTCGAGGAAGAAAATTGAAAACAATTGATGAAACTTTCCTTTAGATACGAGTGTGAGAATTGTTAAACTAGAACGAACCGGAGAACGTTCCGTACAGTTTCATGCTAATTTTATCCTGGCATACTCATGAATAGACCGCGGATTTTATGCATTTACGGAAAAAATGAGTAGGTACATTTTAGAACAATAAAACCAGTAAAAAAATTTTAATATACTATTCGCTCCAGCTTGATGCAATTCAGATAGAAAATTTTTATTTTACATAAAGATCCGCTGTCTACTCATGAATAAATGTGTCGGTCAATTTTATACAATACAAAATTAATCAGGGATTAATGCTTGAGGATCTAACAATATTATATTTTACTGATACATCGAGTTGAAAACAGTATTTATCATAAACCGAATGACAAATAAATAGTCAGAACAAGATCGCCTAATTAATAGCTTTTAAACAACTTAAAATTGTCTCAAACATTTTTCTACTGGAATCGACGCGTCAGCGGTAGTAAGTAGAGAAGGTGAGCCATGCGCAGACACAGTAGTCGAGAGAACTTATGAGGAGCACAGAATGAAAGGGAGTTTGTTGGCTTGAAAAGACCGGGATCTAATTACCGTCATCGGCAAGTAATTTTAAACAATATACTTGGCCGGAACGCGACAGAGGAACACGTGTACAAGGTGGCATTAATTGGAATGCAGCTCCCAGGACTCTAATTGCGTCCGCAGAGTCTTCCTGATGTTTCTGTTTGCCTGCGGCAACCGGTTCCACCGAAACACAGCTGGCTTATCGTCACTCGCTCCTGGCGACTGGACATCTCGTGGGTGCGGTAATTGGTTCGTGGTAAATTATTTTAATTGGGTGGCGAACAAGAAATTGATTTCGAGTGAAACTTGACGGGAGGAGGTATGGAGATACGCATGTTCTTGGAACTTCACACGGACGATCCACGACAAACTTTATGAATACGCATGTTCTACAGAATGTTAAGGATATGAAATTAGACGAGGCGTTAAAATAATTTTGCACCCAAAGAGAGGAGATTGATGCAATTGAAACTCGAGTCTGCTAATTGAAAAATTCGCGTTCTAGAGAACATTAAAAGTATAGAATTATGAGAACCGTTCAGACGATTTTATACCCTGGTAAAGTTAAAACCATAAAGAAGGAATTTGCCAGTTTAATAATTTGTGTTAGCGACCGTGTCTCGCCAATAATTAGGACAAAGCTCTCCCCTTTAGACTAAAAGCGTAATACGACGGGAACGTTGCAGGGTACTTAAAGCCCTCATTATCTCGAAAATTAGTTCCTCCGACGGTAGAAGTAATTTGCGAGCTTTTTCGTCGATTCATTTCGCCGTGGGAGATTGTTGTTGTTCCGGGGGGGGGGGGCGGCCATTAGAGTCGCACGACGTTTCGCATCGTTCTCGGCCAATAACACCGGGCAGCCATTTTTCACGGTGAATATTATGTCCTGGGACCGATAGCAGCCGTTCGAATGTAGTCTGGAGAGCTCGAATGGTTGGTTCTCCCTCGGCTGGTTCCCGGGCAACGTTCCAAAACCTCTGAATGACGCCCACTCAAAGAACTTACGCAACAACGCGCGCCGATGCAGCAGAAAAACACGTTCATTCACCATTCAACCGACGAGCCGTTGCACCGGCTCGTTCAAGACACACGCTGCTTCGTTGCTTTTTCTTCGAGAACTCGAACATCCTGCACCATCGATAGTATCGATACAGCTGCCAAACGTCTCCGTCGAAACCACCACTTAATTTACGCACCATTTTTCTTCGGGCCAAACGTTCTTCTTTTAAAGGAGAAACGTGTTCGTAGATACTACCATCTGATATCGCACTACTCGTCGACTCCTTCTAGTTTTTTAATGTTACTTTAGGGTTGTTTCCATTTGATCTCATTCTTTTCATTTTAGATCATTTCAATCAGCTCCGGATTCTTCTTTTCACACTAAACCTACCGAGCCTTAAAAGTAACTGGTACATGTTCCCTTATAAAAATGACAAGATTGATTTTATGTATAATTTGTGGAGCTCCTATTATAATATGTGCTCCACTAAAGATATCTATACAATCATTTCTTATGAAACTATTTTTATCATATCAATAATCGTGAAATAAAAAATCTGGAACCGGTCATTTTGACCAGTGATGGTAGAGTTTAGTGTTAAAAGAATTACAATCAAAATCATAATTCCTGGGGGATGCATCTTTGCGATTCCAATAATTGTAAATTAAACATTCATGAAAATATATATAAATAAAGCGAACCCGGTACATTGTTGTCCAAGGAGGCCGCCGTAGCTTGCAGTACGTGTCATGCAATCTTGAAATCGGCGTATAGCGCTGCACAGGTTGGCGAAACGCGGCTGCCAGAGGATCGCCATAATTGTTCGAAGCTGGGCAAGAGGGTCGACAGGTTATAAGCCGAAGAACCTGTCGTCTGGAACGAGCCCGGCCGTAGGAGGTCCTCGTTAGAAGTGTTCAGGGGATGCAGTCCCCCCGCATTCTCGCTCTCTCTCTCTCTTGGTTTGGGTCGTGGCAGCTTTACATATTCATGCCGGTCCTGATCTCGCTCGATGCATCGCGAAACGTTGCAGTCTGTTACCAGCGGACGTTCATAAGCTTAACCCCCCCGGCCGCAACCATAAAAGATGTTCCGTATCGCCCCGGGCTCGATGGTTATCAAAGCCTAAACTCGATGCCCCGAAGTTTCAATAGCGGCCGACTCTATCTCGAAGTTAGAACGGTGGCGGGCCTGCGATAACACGAGCTTACAGCACTCGCGGAATTTGTTTGGTACATACTGTGTAGACGCTGTCACTGACTGTCGACGTTGTCTATTTTATTAATCGCAGGAATAATTTAATACGGACGAACGATTCCGTCTCGCATTTTTCGTGGCACTGAAAATGTGAGGCGAACCTAATTGCCATGAATTTACGCGATGTATCTAGACCACCGTAATTCGCAGGATAAATTGGATTCTAACGAGGTGATCCTTTCTGTTTCAGGTCGTCGGTGCTTCTTATACTAATCATAGGACTCTCCGTTCGCGACACCTTCGCTAGACACGTGAGTATAAACCCCACATCGTTACCTCTCGCCGAGGTCGAATATACATATATTTTCTCTCGGTGGTCTGTGGCGATGCTGACGATAATGTTGAAACAAGGGCTGCATATCGGAACACCTTCGGCTGCATTCCTTTCGGCTTTGCTGCACCGTCTCGACACGTTGGCTGGCTTGAGTTTCAAAGGGTCCGAGGCGACACACCGATCGAACTATCTCTCAGAGCCGGGTTTTTGCAATGTTTATGAGAATATACAGCGGTGAATTTATGCAGATACCGTGGTGGAACGAGCCTCGCCCATTAGCAGCTAATTCTTGGTTGAAAACCGTGGGTGATCTCCGGCGTGCTCGACGATTAAGGTCCCTAAACGTCACCGCGAGAAGAACAAATGGTAGATTATTAGCCGGAGAAATTAATATACATCGAGAACTAATCCTTGCGAAGTGCCTCGACACCGCCGGTTTATCTCGATCTTCCTTTCTCGACCCACCTGCCCGGTCCAATTAGCATAAACAATTTTTCGAGTGTTTCTCATTATCATAATTTCATCGTCATTGTCTCCTGTCTCCTGATAGAAATAAATATTATTTTCTAGAATTGCTCGAGAAGAATTTCAGCGAAAGATTCCCGAATCTGATCCGTATAAAACCGAGGATTATCGTAGATCGTTGTTCCGACTATAAATAAAGTCCTAATCAATATCAGAATCGCATTAAATCGAAAACAAACGGTTCCGGATGGAAAAGCAACGACAGCGAGCCTGAGAACTGAACAGGGGATGTGCAGAAGGTTGGAAACAAAACAAAAAGGAACGAAATGAAAGCCGCAGCGATCGCGTCGACCCATTGTCGCGCGAATCCACGTACGAAACGAAATGAAAGCCGTCTTGTTTCGCTGTAGAGAAAGAGAAAGAGAGAATTTCGCGGGTGCGTCCTGGTGAAACGAGAAAATAGAAGACTGTGAAGAGTGTGGGACAAGGGACGGTCCACGGTAATCTCGTTGCATGCTCACGCCTGCTGGTCTCGTCGTTCCTCTCGCTGTTTTGTGTGCTTCTACACCTTGCATCCGTCTTACGCGAGAAATAGCTTTGCAAGAAATAACATGAGATCGCGTTACCACCCTTTGTGGACTATTTCGTGCAGGATTGCATTCATTCAATTCTGTAATCTCACAGCGAGTCACAGCTCAGTCCTGCAATCTTCAATAGATTTTTCGAAATGAAAAACCAACTTACCTTTACATGTTGAGGTAAAAACATATATCATAAAAATTACAAGACTGATTCGATTTAGACTTTGTGCGGCTCCTGTTGTAACGCGTGCTCCACCAAAGATATCTATACAATCATTTCTCTTGTAAAATCATTTTTATTGTTTCAATAATCGTGGAATACAAAATCTGGAACCGATGATCCTGACCGGTGGCGGTAGGTTTAGCGTTAATCTCCGAATATCCAACGCGTTGCATCATCGCCGTACTTGTTCGGATCGGACGAAACGAGGACAGAGCTCCTTAACCACTTTGCGGCGAAAAATTGTGTCAATTAAGCTATTCCTAAAATAACTGACTCGCTGTCATGCGATCGTCGAACGGAATTCGGCGTTCCGTGAGATTGCGTGGCGAGAGAGTTAATGAAATGCTTCGGGGAAGTGGATCTGTAGGTTTGTCCGAGGGGGGGTCAGCCGATGAACCGTGAACACCGGCCACGCCTTCCCCTTAATAATTATTGTCGTGTTCGAGTCAGCGTCCCGGCTGTCTGGCCAGCAAAACGGTGACGAACACGCTGCGCCGCGCGAACCCGTGCAAATTGCGAGCGGGACGATTTCGAGATCGGCGATAACACCGCTCGCCGAAGAGAGGAATGCAACTGACACACGCCGGTGAATTATCGTGCACTTCATCGTGCACTTCGTTCCTCTGACTGGCCGGTTCAAGTTGTCACGACACACTTGCCACGATTGTTCGCCGCGCCGCCTTTCGCAGCACCGCACCGGGCCTCTTTCGGTGACTTTTCGCGCGGAATACGAAGAAACGAATGATAGATGTCTAGGTTGACAGCCGGCCGTGCCATCCCGGCTGCTTTCACATCAACACTTCGTGTGAATAGCTAAGCAGATTGGCTTTTTCGCCGGCTTGCGCCGCGCCGCGAGGAACAGCTCTCGGTGAATGCACTCCGCGTTTTTAGCGGCGCCCGGAACCTTAGAAATGGTTACACGACGATTCTATGATGTTTTACTTGCTTTTCGTGCACCGGCCGATTTGACGGGCTTTGTTCGAGGGCTTGCGGTCCGACCGCGTGCTGCGGTGCACGTACGACTTCAGAAAATCTCAACTTTGCTTGCTAATTAACATTCATTCTCGAAAGCTAAGGGGATTAGTTAGCTATGAAATATTAGCCCGTGGCACGCCGCAAAGTCGCCACGAAACATTCACATTATTAACACTGGATCTGCTGAGCACCAAAAGCGATTAAAATGTTCTTGGATAAAGAAATTTATCGAGTCAGTTCTCGTGAACACTGTACATGTAGGTTTAATGTTCACCCTCCGCGGTACATATTAATTTCATCGATACAGAAGTGGAGACTAGAGAAGGGAAGAGTTCTTAAGAAAATCAGATCTATCACCCCCGGCCCATAAGCCATCGGAAGTTTGTTCGGACCCATGGTCGTAAACTTTCCTACGGAGCCCCCGGTAATTGAACTTCGATCCCTTTTCCATTAATTAACGAAGAATCGCTATTGGAATTTTAATCGCGACAGTCGTCGGCGGGTTTTAAAGCGAAATAACAAAAGATTCGAATCGATCCCTCGCGACTCCTCCCTCGTCAGTTTCTCGAACTCATCCATTACTCGCGAGCACGCATTCTCTTTCTACCGTGGTTGCAGCAGAATGCATTCGGACTGCAGCAACGCGACGGTTTTTGTTGCGCCCGCTATTCTCGGCCACCGGTACCTATAACATGAATTCACGGCGAACATGATTAACGATCAACATTTTGCCGGCCGGGGAAGTTATCGTATCGCCGGGATACTGCCACTAAAAACTGCTCGCGGTTATCTGACCGCTAATGCTGCGATTATTGGACCACCGGTTTCATTGAATCGAGACACAAGTGGTCGAACGATCCTGCAGAGAATGGATACGTTTCGCGATTAAATCGGTTTCATCGTGTTTCGCGCGCGGACGTCGAACTCTCCACACAAAGAACGCTCGTGTGTGACTTGCTGCGTTCATGTTATAACAATGTTTTCTTGGAACGAATTGGAAACTTGTGCGCAGAAAATTATTTTGCAGAAGCTCTCTTTAGGAAAATTGTACGGGAAAGTTGTTCCCACTTCAACAGAGAAACATTTAGCGTTAATAGAATCGGAGATGTTACGGATTTTCGAAAGTGAATTTAATGCGCAGCGCAACTTCAGCCGCGGTTCAAGTGAAGGATCATCGGGGATCGAAGCTCGAGCAGTGGATCTTGACAGCAAGGATCCAGGGGGAGGATCGGGCTTCCCGTTCCTCTTTCCATGATCGATCCAGGAGTCGATTAGCCGTGGCATTGGCTCCGGCGCGTTGCATGTCTGCCGTAGTGAGATATGAAACGTAACCTGTTAACAGTGAAACATAATCCAATATCCTGGGGGCAACGATCCGCAGGAGATGCTTTCTGCGCCCGATCGAATAACTCTGCCTCGAGCTGCCGCGCCGCGCCGCTTCCCCGGCCTCAGATTAACATAATCTCGATGACAGTGAATT
Organism: Lasioglossum malachurum; assembly: GCA_028455605.1. Lineage (NCBI taxonomy): Eukaryota > Metazoa > Arthropoda > Insecta > Hymenoptera > Halictidae > Lasioglossum > Lasioglossum malachurum. Next base: position 5,885,558 of record CM052316.1, read on the forward strand.
AAACTGGTCGATCGTGTACCACCTACCTGTCGGACTCGTTCGTTCGCGCGTCGATAGAACGGGTGCCGCGCCGGTGCTAATCGCGTCAGAAACCTCTCCTTGCGACCGTGACTCATAACTGGACACTGGGGTGGCTCTTGTTTTCGACTTTTTCAATTCCTTTTACGGCAACCACTGGGTTGCTCCGAATTATTAAAAAAGATCAGTGCAAAAACCTGTTAAAATCACTAATTTAATGCTCTCATAAAATGGTTTCTCTCGAATATCTTCTAAACTGTTTACCGCGGATGCCGAATTTTCAATGTTCGAGTGTTTTCAATTTTTGAAAGTGTTGAAAACTTTTGACAAGATCACAGCGCCGACTGCAAGAAGGCAGTTAGGGCATGAGAGGGTGATGAACGATCTGAAGACAGTTGGAGCGGGTTGAAAGGTTCCCGATCGACGCTCAATTTCCGACACAGTTTCGAGGATCATTAGCATTTGGCCGGTGTCTCATCTCGAACGAGGAGGAGCGGCAGACGACGAGGAGCCAGGGGCTCGCGAGATTGGCGCGAGCATTTCCAAGATTTCTTCGCCTCGCTAACGGCCACTTAACTCAGATTAGCCACGCAGACTGGTAGGAGGATCGTTGATGATGGTAAAAAGCCGCAATAAGTCAGAACTCTCCCCCGTCCTCCTCTTTTTCCCCGTGAACCCTCGACCCTTTCGCTTCTTCAGCCCGCGTCTGGCCTGATAATCTCATTGCCGATGCCGAGATATCTCCGGTCCCGAGGCCGTGCCGTGTCGCGAAGAAGCGACGAAAATTCTTGCCGGATTTATAAACCTAATTTCCCGGTGTGGCTGCGCGCGGCGTCGTGTTCCTGCAAGAGTGGAATATCGCCGCGGAACCGTGACAGTCCCCGTGACAGACGCGGAACCGATACGATTTCGGAATTGGAAACGGCAGGCGGCTGTTTTATACGTATCCCTAGGTGTCCCGGGGCTGTCACCTGTGCTCCAAAAGGAATATTCTCTCGCCGGCTGTCGTAACCGGGGATTGTGTTGCGGAAATAAAACCAGCCGTCGGCCCCAACGACTCGTCTGGAAATAATTATGTCGATTTTTCTGCCGACTCCGTTTTTATTAGCTGCAAAGAAACCGAATAGAGATTCCACGGCTTTGATGCCCACGGGATGTTCGGTCTTTCTCGTCTAGAATACATTTCAAGAATGATTTACCGTCGTTCGAAATATACGAACGAAAATATAAACGTTATTTCCTTGTTTCATTGTAAACAGAATAATCATCCGAGATTTTCAGTTGCTAACCCCTCATTTAAGGGGTACATATACTTTATGAATTGTGAGCAAATTATTAGGGGAAGAAAACAAATGTCTAGTCGCTTCGAAACGGCAGCACTTCAAACAGGAGAGCTGTCTATCAATAAGCGGGAAACTGTCTCGCGGGTGTTGTAGACACGCGGCTAATCTTATCGGCAACATGTGCCAGCGAAGGTGCGGACGTTGCACTGCCCCCGGCGCGTAACCGTTTCGTATTAGCATAAATTAGTCGCGGCGGCTAGTCGGCCGTCGTAAACCTAACCAATTGTAAAGTCCCTCGGCTTTGATGTCGGGGATGGCTCGAACAGCTCGTGGTCTCTAATGGAGCCCGGCTTGAATACCAACCGGCGCGTTGCCGAGGTTAAACGCATTCTTTCACATAATTCGCGTAATTGTGCCGCACGGCATTCACGCGCGCACCCTAAATGCACATTCAGAGTCAACCCGCCCCCACGATTTTCGGGAGATTGGACGGAGGGAAGAATTAATAGCGGCGCGAACGGTGCCAAATATTCTTCTCCGTCTTAATTGAAACGTCACGCGGCAAAAACCGCCCTATTAATCCCACGGTTGGCCGCAGTTTTATTCCGGCTTTTTAGGCTGGGAAGAAACTGTTTCTGAAGGCTCTCCGTTCGCTGACCAATTTATGAGATTGATTGTTTTGTGCCTGGACGGCAGGAGTATAAGTCCGCCACTGTAGTCGATGGGGGCATTTGAAAAATAATGAGATCCAGACGCACATGTGGATCTAACGCGCATGAATGGACTCGGCACATAACCCTAACCGATTTCTCTCGGTTCGGTCCACGCGATCCGTGAAGCTGAGGCTGCCTCACGCGAGGCTGTCTTAGAAAAACAGGGAAACGAGATTCTAACATGAACGGGTCTCACCTAGCATCGCTCCGGAGCGTTTTAATCTGTCGTTTCCCGGGCGGGCCTCTATCCGAGGGCTGTTTTGCGGGAACCGAGTCTTGTCTCGAGGTTTTATAGTCACCCACGTCGGCGGACGTGCCATTATTATCGTCGTATATTCTCACAATACGGTCCACGCGACACCGCAGATGCTCCGGGTGGAAAGAAAAGCCCGCTGGCTCGCGCGTCGCACGGAAACGCGAGTATCCCAGGCTCCCATCTGTTCTCTGCTTAACTCTCTCTCTCTTTCTCTCTTTATTTCTTCCTCCTCTATCTCTTCCCCGTTTGCATACGCCGGAGAAAACTGCACGGGTACAGCTGTAACCGAGTCGAAGCTTATTTACAGCCTGGAGACTCTGCTATTTTTTTTGGCATTCCCTGCAGTGGGGTTCCTCGCAGAAAACCGTAAGAGAAGCTTCTTCCTTCTTGCCCCCTTCGAAGCGACGCACCGTGACAGATGAGACTGCGTTTCTATGAAATTGAATGCGCGACACACGCGAACCCCGCTTCCGAGGAATACTGCGGCGCGATACAAGTCGATTCGTAAAAACCAGTCTTGCTAGTTTTATTTTTCTTCCGTATTGAACTGCTCCAATCCATTTTTTAATAATACCGGTAAAGAAAACCAGATCAATACTCTGCGCGTAAGACCGCGCGACCGTAGTGAACACTTTTATGGCGATTGCACACCTGTCTGCTTTTGTTGAACAGCGTTTCACCTCGGAGCGTGACGGATCAGACTCATTCACTGCTCAGCAAGTGCGTAGGCGGTGCGCCTAAGGAAGTTTTCGCTTCAACGATCACATATTTGGTGGATCATGTTCGAAATCTTTATCTGACTGGACGTTACAAGAGGTTAACGGGCTCCCTGGCGAAAAAAGACATTCTTCGAGCCATTCCACGAAGTCGTACACGTGGTGACAAGTCGCTCCACGCAGAAGAGCAATGAGTCATTCAGCAAGTTCGCGTCGGTTCATCTCGCTTTCGGAGCTGTAAAGGGATCATCCGAAAAAGAAATTAGGTCTCCGACGAATTCTCACAGCAATACAGAGTCTCGCGATCGCGACCGGCCCGCGATAAATCAAGTAATTAAACGGCGCGTCTTAAGCGGTGACTAACCGTCGGCGTGTAAACCATAAACCAAGGCAGCTGTGCAACACGGTTTACATCATCGTGCGCTACACGCGCGTCAAACGATCGACGCTGTTCTGCGACAAGGATTACGTATGAAATACGCGTTTCCGTGTATGTAGGTGGACCGTTGGAATTTCATCGACCGAGTTTTCGCGTTAATCAGTGAATCACTGGACCCGGTTTAACCTCACTCTGCACGCAGTCAATGGTATCGGAGATCTTCGAATGATCTAGGAACGATCTGGGCGCCTCTTGCACACGTGTAGACATTTCATTCTCGTTCACCGTCGAGTTGATTGCACAAGGAATAATTAGGCAGCTCGTCCCGGAAAATCTGGCAAAGGAAACAATGTTACATCGGGGAAGTGAATTATTTATTTAGCGAGCGGGGCACAGGCGTGAAGCGTCACGACGCGCGACGGAATTAATGAGAGTTGATTTACTTGATTGAAGCAGCAGGAGTAGTAGTAGACTTTAAAAGGATCCTGCTGTCAAGCTCGAAGATACATAGCACGCAACGAGATTTACTCAAAGACGGCTGGTGCATTAAGTAACTCACCGAGGAATCTCGTTGCACGATCCCATCAAAGTTGGAACGCAAGAGACATGATTTAATACGTCTCGCGAGCCGGCGCTGTAACTTGTTAATCTGATGAGTTACGCGAGGCATAATCAATAAGAACGCCATAAACCTTTCTTCGCTGAATGCCCGTGAAGATGCCGCGAAAAAAACACCCACCTGGCGTAGTCCATTTCTCATTTATCCCCTTTAACTGCTGGAACGCTTAACGTTACCGATTATGGTAGTAATCGCTTAACCGAGAGGATCGTCGAGTATAGTTCAATTCATTTTTGTTGCAGCTAATCAATCGGTTTCCTGTCAATCATGCTTCTCTGCGATCTTAAGACATAAAACCTGAATTTCGCATAAAGACTCGCAGACTAGTGATTACTTCCCTGATTGTTTCCCCGAGAATTTAATAAACCCGGTGGAAAACGAAACAGGTCCCGGATCCTCATTTATCACGGCTGTTTATCAGCTATATACATTGATCCGCGAAACTCTCGAAATTGTCCGAGCTTTCGGTTAACTTAACCCTTCGCGGAACAAGTTTCGAGAGCCGGCTACCGACAACTTCACCAACTCCCTTCAAAGACCAATAATCTGGGCCAAGTGGATACTCGTGGCAAGTTCTGTGACAATGCCGAAGCACTCCGCCGTAGCCGCCGATTGCAGTTTAAACCGAAAACATTTTCGATCTTCCAATTCCGAGCGATTTCGGTTTGGTCAGGGTGGAAACGATAGCGATCAACCGGCGAGAACAGGGTCGGCAAAACCGTATCGGCAATTCGGTGGGGAAGGCTCGATGGTGGAAAGAGTGTGCCGGATAATTTTATTTGGAAACCAACCCCTCTTGCACTTTACAACCGACCGCTGCGAACTGCTTTGGAGCCCGGCCAAAAGGTACCATTCAAATGTTGCATAGATTCCGCCTTTAGAATGGAAGCGAATTTTCCTTGGATCGTAGAATCGTCGCTCCATTTCGGGTATTAATCTCGATCTTTCCTTCTCCGGTAATCTAGGGGGATTATGCTCCTTTGGTTCGCCGAGAAGTTTTCGTCGTGGACGACCGGATGTGGGGAAAATGCGTTTTTAATGGACACGTGGGGATTTGGATGGGAGTTCGGGTGTGGGATTTGTAGATGCGAGAATGAGTCTGGGATTTATGGGACTCCCAGAATCCATAGAGCCAAGCTAGGGGATCCAGAATTTCAACATGTGAGACAACAACATTCCCTTTTATAAAGTAAGATTTTCAATCAACGACCGAGAGTATTAATTAAAATAGAGTATTCTGTGGAACGTTTAAGCCACGATGCAACCATAAAGCTTGAAAATATCCTCTCCCCAGGCGATAAGGTAATTCACGTTTTCACCCCCGTCTCGACCGCAGTTCATCACTGCTAAAAGCCTGTACCTTATCGAGCTTCTCTGATAAGGGGATCACGCCTACGCTCTTCCGAACGAAGATCACCCACGGTACTACCTCAGGGTAGCCTGTAGATAAACAAGAGACCACTTACCATGAAATCTTTCGCGTTCCCACGGCAGATATTCTCCCTGTAGCATCTAGTTTCATCGAGACTGTTGATGGCAGACCCGTTATGAATCGCTCCTTTTGCTTCTCTGTTCGCAGCATCATATAAAATTAAGGCACGAGAGACACCGGCGACAACATGGCGAGAGCTACCTGCACAGCAGCTCCGTTCTAGACACGGATGAACCAGAAAGAGGAACCTGGGGACCTTGGTCGTCACCCAGCTCATGCTCCAGGTCCTGCGGAGGCGGCGTCTCGCATCAGACTAGACAGTGTCTCGACGTGGAGTGAGTTCATTATCAAATCCACTATATTGTACCCTCGAGAAGCCTTTTAACGATTCATCAGATTATCCTGCAGCTCGCGTCGCCGTAGGGGATGTTGATTAATGGGAACTAATCAGGACACTGGGAAATCCTCTCGGCTTAAAATTTTCCGGAGAGTATTTAGGATTCCTCCTTGTTTGCTCTTCGTAAAGTTAATTTGTAAAAAGTAATAATGTGTAAATTATATCCCAAAGAGGATATCCGACTGATATACTAGAAAATGTCTGTAGTTTGTACAGTTAGCGATTCGTTGAATTTGATAGTTAGAAATTGTTTGCAACTGTTGTGGAATTGTTAATTTAATCACGAGTGTTTTCGGACGTTGGCAGACAGGTGTCGCGTTAATATTAATTACAAAAAGAACGAAGAGAGAGACAGAGAGGGAGAGGTGGCGGCTGGTAATAAGAAATTTGAAATTCCACCAACGTACTAAACGCTCCGAGGCCCGGCTAATGGAAAATTAATTTTTTACCCCGTCATTTCCTGCGGAGATGGGTTTCCTTAAATTCAATCCTCGTCCGGGCGAAGTTCCTACGCTTCGGGGCCTCCTCACCAGAATTTTTGACGCACCGAAACTTCCGACGAGATCGCGGAAAATCCTTCTTATCTCCTGGCCGAGGTCAAGATTAAGCTTGGCTACCCATTGCGCCTTCTGTCGTGGATCCTTATCTCGCTGAATTTTCGCGTGATTCGATCATTGGCCTCGAGGGATTGTTCAATCCCCAAATCACAGCCACGGAGAACAAATTTCATTTCTTTCTGTGTTTTATCTTCATAATGTCCTGCCCCAACAAGGATTAACCTAGATGAATTTTATACATGACTATATAAGTATTCGTTTATTTAATTCGTTCATCCGTGTGTGCATTTATTTGATTCATTGTAATAAAATGTACTTTGCACTTCACTAAGAATGTATACCTAATGCGCAGTATCGATCCATAATCGAAGAGCTCCTTTCACAAGTAAAAGTCAGGAAAAGGAAAATCGCAGGATCGAACGTGAAAATCAGATTCCGTGAAACCGAGAGTGAACCTGTTGGTAATAACACGTTCAAGAGATTCGAGAAAGCGAACTAATCGCTATGGTAGGGCATTTAATGCAGGGAATAATTTCGTGGTATCGGATAGATCGTGTCATAGGTCAGACACGCTCTATCGCATAGGATGCTGTGGTCGATCGTGCCGAGTTTACAGCTCTTTTCAATTTACGATATCCAGGCGCAGCATCAGCGAGTGGCTTATCGAAATTAATTCCCCGAGTGCGCCATTAGATTAATATCTTGACATAACGATGGCTAACCCGACGCTAATGCGACAGGTGTAGTTTGCAGTTTTTGGAATATTGAATCCATGAATTATCACCGCGAAACAGAGTTGATTAATGTGTAGGATTAAAAAAGGTAATCATTGAAAAATCGACGATTGACTTAGCCGATTGATGAAGTTACTCTAAAAATGTTGACTCCATTCTTTTTTCATTAATTTTTTAAATAAAAGATTCAGCATTAAAAATGTGGGAATAAATGCTAAAAGTTCGACTTTTTTATGCTCTGTACACAGGTCCAAAGTCACCATTGCACTCTCTTCTTGTGTAAAGTATTACCATCGTGGTAATAAAATAACTTTTCCGATCTGCCACACATCACGCACGAACAATAAATTAATATGGGAACGAGTGGTCGACATGAACGTGAAAAAATAAATGTGTGGGTGTTTGTCCGTGCTTTAAGAGCGGATTACAGCGATCCGTTACATTCCCAGCGATAGATATCCGCATGAAAATTTCAGCGGGACGTGCGCGATCCTGGCAAACGTAGTTTCTCCGAAAGCGCCGGGAATTATTGAGAAGTGGATCCACGCTTTTTCCTCTGGATTTTTCGTTGGCCACGTGGGAGGAGACGTGTTTCACGGCGACGAAAAAATTCGTCGCTCCACTTTTCCTTCGAGTTTTCATCGGAAGAAGCTCGTTAACGAGGAAGCGGTGGCCGGATGCGCGATTTAACGGAGTGTGAATTCCTGATTAGAGATACCGACCGCGTTTCGATGCAAAATCGACGGGATGGGGTCGTAATCGAGATTAGAATCGAACTGCGAACGCGATTTCGTGAAACAGAGAACGCTTCGGTTGTTCCACGCCGATGAAAATGTCCTGGAAAAAGGAAACGTGTTGGAAAAGCCAGAAATACGCTTGACACTTCATTTAAGACTGATTTGTTCCTCAGATAAAAATTACGATCAAATAAATCAGTAAAACAAATGATTTTCTTCTAATCGTTTTAACTATAACGTAATAAATCAATTATATTCCATCATATTAATTAATCTGAGGATATTTTATGCATTTATGAAAAAAAGTTAATCGATGTGATTTAAGACAACGTGAAAATTAAGAGCATTTGGAAACATCAGTTGTTGGATAATATTTGTAATTTTATCGTGGACGTTTTATTTAATGGTCTTTCTAAGCAGCCAGTAGAAAATGGCATGACTGTTTCCGAACCTCTCGCAGCGTTCTCGTTGAAATATTATAATCCTGCAGGAGGTACCGTACCCTCGGATGCTGCAGGACTTTGTTTCTTATTGTTCCTCTGACCTTACAACGCTTTAGAGGAACCCAGTTCAGTCGTTATAAAAACGTCTTATTGTTGCAGCGACAATGGCTACAACAAGTGCACGGGAGCATCCAGGCGATTCTTCTCCTGCAACGTCCAGGTGAGTATTGTTTACGACATCTGAGATGGTAATAAACGTTATTTTATAATGAAGCGGAAAAGGAACGGTGAACCTTTGTTCATTCGGTTAATTTCTAAACGGTCTTATTGCTGCATAATATTGAAGTTTTTGTATTATCAGGGATTTCATGAAACACATGAACAAGAGAATAATTTTATGCGCACGTAGCGAACTACCATAAGTTATTATTAGACTGCGGATCTTTATGCAAAATAAAAATTGCCTGCATCGATTGCAAGAAACAGAAACCGAATTCGATCTTATTTCTCCCCTTAATGATTTCAATTTTGAATTTCATCTACTCGATTTTTCTATAAATGCACATAAATATCCGCAGTCTAGTTATTACAATGCAACGAATCAGGGAAATTGACCGTTCATTGATCCTGTTAATTTCCGAACAATTTTATTGTTTTACTTCGTGGAAATCTTTGCAATAACTGGAGCGGCGTGAATCAAACGTCTACTAGAATCTGATTAATCATTGCGTAACTGTGGGTGATTTATGCGATTTGCTTTAATAGATCGAACAGCTTGACAGTCTATCAAGGGACGTCGAGGCATCGGCGCATGACACGGGCTTCAATTATACTGATCTGCATGCGATCGCGAAACAATGAATCGAATCTGATAGTTCTATTACCTCTACTACCGTCGTATTAACATATTTAGAACTTACTCTTGTTGTGGAGTTGCACAATTGCAATTACAATATTACTTGTATAACATAATCGATAATTGATACACGATAGCAATGGAAATTTATACAATGTTTAAATTATTACATTATTAGTATCAAATTACAAATTTTCCTACAAGTTCACATTTTTGAAAAGCAATCAGTAAAACCAGGAATTAAATTGGAACCTGTTGCTCTGATAAATGTGTCAACTAAGTTCGCTATAGTCCTGGATGCGCAACCATAATCGAAGAAAGCATTGCTCCCGGTTAAAGAGAAAAGGCATGTCGAACCGCTGACATGAATTTACGGTTCCTCGTCCCTAACCTTTAAATATATCGGTCAATTCGCCGAGCAACAGCAGCGGTTCGATGGTCTTTAATAAAATGATTTATATCATTATTTAATTCGGTTCGTTAAATGTCAGCCGCAGCCACGTTGAACCCTGAACCGTGAGAGCTCCAAGCGTGAGCATTGTTGTTCACGTGTGGCCCAGTGAACAACAGGGTCTCCCTTTCTTTCTCTCTCTCTCTCTCTCTCGTCTCGTTATCGTTTCGTTCGCCTCTCCATTTTAACGTGGATCGATAGAACACCGAGTCTTAACGCCCTGGTACTCGGCACACGTGCCAAGACCCGTCAAACTTTCATTTAAAACTACTTAATCAACGGGACGCTACTCTGTTACACTTGCTTCTTTTCTATCGGACTCAGGTGATCTTGACAAATTGTTCGGATGATCGATTAATCCGTTCGATTGCTTCGGTCGCATCGTCTGAAACGATCTTCCGATTCGTGCACACGACGTTCTAAAATGAAGTATATGTATTAAGATATTCTCTGGATATCATAAAATTAAATGTTAACTCCTTGCCGCAATTTAACGAGTCCGACTCGCGATGAACTTTCGACAATCACAATTCACAATTTCCTAATTTCCCAGTAGGGATGGGATCAAGTTCAATATATATTCACGAATCCGAGTCAATTTCAATAACCAAGTTTCATTTCATTCTTCTCGTTCTTCATCCGGACGGAGGTCCGGATTGCGTCGCGATCATTCACTATTTAACCGACACGATTCACCGGGAGAATGATTCGATGGCGTCGACCACACGTCGATGATAATTTTATGGCCGCTACGTGACCCTGGGAAATACATTTTGACCGAGCGAGCCTTCTCGATCTTATATGAAGAAATAGCGAGGGTCTAGGAATTGACGATGGTTCCGGAAGTGCTTGCACGCCGACGCGACGTGTGGCCCAGGTCGAATGTTCGTGACTCGGGGAAATGAAATTAAAGCCGTGGGGTCAGAGGCTGGATTGATAGATGCTGGTCCTCGTGAGAGTTGATTGGACGCTGCCTTCGATTGCGGTTCGCCTGTACGAAATCATCGGGAACTGCGTGCACCGGAGAAATTAGGCTTTCATACCGCAAAGTGGCACGACACCCTCGCACAGTCTGACAGGATACATGGGGCTTAATCGCGAATTACTTCTGGCACACACGTGTACTCGGAAATTGGTCCAGGCGACTGGACTTGCACTGCACTTTATGTATTTCTTCAAATAGAAGAGCCTCTTACAAACACGATTCTAAACGATTGTTTACAAAGGCTGCAGAAGAAATGTCTCTCGAAATTGGACAATTACGTTCCACACTAATCGTTTTTTCGTAGCAGAAAACCCAGGCAACGATAACGATTGCCTCGTGCATCTAACGTTTCGAGTTTCTAGAGGACTTCGTTGGTTTCTGAGACTTACGACTTCGATGACCGTAACCCTGTGTACAGGATGTCTAAAAAATGATCACACACGCACAGAAAAATATTTTTCAATTCGTTCATTATTTCGCATTTCGTCTGTTCTGTTTAACTGATGTCTTTATAGGTGTGCATATTTGGAAAACTACTCCATTAGCAGGCTAAAATCCTACGGAAAGTTAAAGACATTGCACAGCGATCTTTGAGAGTTTCAACATTTCACGGGCCATTTTTGCGGAATCATCTTTTGAGCGAACCTGTACAGATCGGCGGGTTTACGACTGCCGGCTCGAGATCCCGCGGTTTTAACTTCGCCGATGTCCCGAAGGAGCAGGCCGCGAGTATCCTCGAGCCAGGATTTAGTGGACGTCCCGGGAGGCGATCTTTACAGCCGTTGTAAACTTTTAATCCCGCGTTGTATTTCAGCGAGGGTCAACGCGTCGATCAGCCGACAGGACAAGGAATATCATCGCGAGAGCCCTGTTAGGCTTATATACGTGTATGGTACCTGGACACACACACGCGATTTTACGGCGTCCCGGTGACCTCGTAAACTCCATCCGCCTCGAACACAACGCCGGGCACAGTTCCAGGAACCGGTTGCTTGTCACCGACCATTTAACCCTTTGTTTCTCGCGATTATTAATTGACAATTCCGTTTTATATTCGGTTGGACGGTACGTTGGCCCGAACGTGTCACCGACAGAACGCGTCCGAAACAGCTCTTCCGGGAGAGCATGAATATAATTGACAAAAAATATTCAAAAAGCTCAACATCATCGTAATAACCGCGGTGGGCTGAACTTTCACTCAGGGGACCAAAAATTTTCGACTTTTCGGAATTTCTCATTTGAATTACTGATTCCTCGCATTAGAAATTCACGGTTTATCATTTTTTCATTGGAAGTTTAATCCCGCGGTGTATTATGACGCTGTTTTCATAAAAATCGGCAGTCTAATAACAACTTCGACAATCCCTTCGAAAGATGAATAAAAATACATGGATAATTGATTCTCTGCAGGGTTCGAACGATTTCACGAAAAAAAGGCACATACAGATCGAATTGAGTAACCTCCTCCTTCTTCGAAGTCGGTTAAAAATGAATACGTATCTATTTGATTAATTTAATTATTCGACAATTTACGAACAGCGACGCTATCCAGAGGCATGAAGAAGAGTCTGACCGAATGGACAACAGATAGTTAATACTTACCATTTTGTACGAAAAGTTTTGCGCCCAGGTGGACGTTGATAGGGATGTTATGCCACGGAAGGGCCACCGAAAATCCCGACCGGCTTAGATAGGACCTTTAATGGTCCCAGAACGCGACAATATGGCCTGGCCGTGTGATACTGTAGCAGTGCACTGTCGGAGATGCTAAAATTTATGAACGGCCGGCCATTATGCGGCCTCGACTTGCGAAGTATTAACTTTGTTAAAGCGACGTGCTAAATGAAACGAGCCGCAGGTTGCGCCGTTGCCACGGACCGGCCCTTGGCCTGTAGATATTAATTGTTCGCCGATATGTTCCGCAGGGATAATCAACTGCAAATTTGTCCGAGAATTTTCCGAATTTTCGATGCACTCTGCAACGAGGTTTAATCAAGCAACAATGAACCAGGTTCAAAGGATTGAATGAATTAATAAGAACAATCCATTCACACGGAAAAGCACGATTAAAATGTAATTTAGAATTCACTGTTTGACAAAGCAACAATTCCCCGGCCACAATAACGTTTTCTTTCGGGTGCTCGACGGTTTCAGCAACAATATAAAAATGTCGTTTATGGTATGAGAGATTGAACGGGTTGAACGACCGTGCGCCGAGCCACTTTAGAATCAAACGGGGCGATCCGTTTCAGAGGGGGGTGAGAAGAGGGGTTGCAGCGCGCTTGCTGCAAAAATTGCTCGCAACGCGGCTCATTGTTCTCGCCCCCTTTGTCTCGAGATTTCGTAATTAGTAACAATGCCCGCCGGCTAAACAGCGATTATCGAACGGTGGAAACTCTCCCCGACGGGGCTTCGGTTTACCGGCCGGATGAAACTCTCGAGTAGCCGGAAGCGGGCTGCTGCGACGGATAAACGGGGGTTGCGGAAGACGGGTTTCTTTAACGAGCGCGAACCGTTAATTACGAGTCACCGTAATTGCGAGTCACTCGCCTCTCTCCGTATTTCCAAGACCCGGTCATTGATTCCCGGCCCTTCTTTTTTGTTTAGATTTTCTCTCTCGCCGACTTCTCTCACCCCCATAATCTACCTCCACTCTTTCGATCTCTGAATGCCACTCGGGGGGGTTGTCGACATCGAATAGCAATACTTTCCCGAGATCCAAACGAAAATGGAACCTCGCTGCACGGGGAAATTTGTTTCGCCTATGTACACATATGCCAGCTAGATATTTCAGGATCTTCTTGTTCGCTGTATCGCACATTAAGTTGCGTAGTTGCCTGGTTGCATTTGTGTCGTTTTTCATGTTCCAGTCATTCTGTTATATTCGAAATAGATTTTCGCTGTTTCTGAGAACGTAGTTTTCTCCGTTGTGCCACTTTTGTCGCGACGGAGTGTTATGCGTACTTCCAATACCGAAGTTTTGAAAAATGCATCGCTACGCGTCGCACCCCGAAAAATATTAAAAAAACGAGGACACCTCAATAAATTTTACCACCCCCGAACGCTTCAGAATCGCAGTCCACGGGAGCAATGGATCGTGGCTGCGGCAGCTACGGTTATCTGGTGACCCCGAAACGATTCGCCTCGTAAACCATCGATTTGAATAAGCGTCAAGGTCAATCGCGGTGGTTCGCAACCCGGTAGAAAAGCGTCCCGCGCCATAAATCACCGTTCCGCGATTCCCCGGGCAACATTCCTCATCCCCGGCGTCGTTTCGGGATCACGTTCGATTTTTTTCCTCTTTTACGGTCACCGAACAGCAACCCTCTCGGTCCCTCATTCCCCAAATTCGCCCCCACTCCCCTTCGGCCAGCTACCGCAGCCAGCGTCCCCGCGAAGAAATCTTACGTCATAAATCGTCGCGTATCCTCGTGCGTAGTACTCGGTCCCGCTGGGGCGCCTTTTCTTCCTTTTTAGGACTCTGCTCGATTTATCGACATTATACCTGTGAGCCACAAGCCCCACAGTATCCCCTTTTACCTCCTGTAGCCCCCTATGGCCCGCAAATCATTGCGTTTCTCATTCGATGGTGGGATTTCCTATTAGACTTCGAGACGTTTATTGTGAACGATTATGCAAGGACTATAGTGGGTCTGGAAAGTGGTAGATTACTGAATTTGCAATTTTTCAAAAATTGGTGATATTTAAACTATTGCACATTTATCACAAAAAATAGTGAATCGATTGAAAAAAAAATTACCAATGTTTCTTGAGACCCTGCAAAATATTTTCGATTTAACCCCTTGCCTTACAATATCGTGTCTGACTCGTGATGAAGATTCTGAACAGATTCTGATAAAAATGTATGTTAATAATTTCCTTCAAACGGAAATAAAATTTTATATTGGTTTTGCTAATGTACAGCTATTGGAGAACGAAAAGGCTTACAGTAGATATAAATTTTCTCCTTTTTTAGGAAATTATGATCTACAAAAAGGTTTTAATCACTGAAACCGTAAAATAAATCGTAGAGCAGGGGGTTAAACGAACAGAATATACACAAAAGTATCTTACCTAGTGATTGATTGATGATTTTTGAAAGTGAATGGTACGATCTTATCGAGTCCCACTGGCCCAGTTGCGATACGGCCAACCCAATTTCTATGGGAATGGATCAGGTTAGGGGAGCAAGGGTGGCAACACGGTCTGCCCATCGCCATTTGCACTCGGGATCATACGATAGGGGATGAATCCACCGACCGTGTGATATCATCGTTGCTATTGGAATGGTGTTTGCTTGTTTGGCTCGCGGATCGATCGCAGGGAGAAATTGTGTTCGTGTTTGCCTCGGACAATGACAGGGGGGAGGCACGTTTGATTAATTGATCGTGGAGGATGCCTTTTATTATTCAGGACTCGTCGCTCGGGTTTGTTAACCCTTTTCAGACCACGTTCTTTCCACGGATTCGGATTCGAACTTGTTTGATAGGGGTGCTTCGCTTTCGGGTCGTGGGTTGCGTTCACAATGGCCTCTATTGTTATTGTCTTGCTCGGGAAACAGGCAGGAACATGTTTGTAGAAAAGTGTACTGCACGAAGTTTAAAAAAAAGCAATGTATTTTAGTGGATATATTCTAAAGGACACGTTTTATAAAGCACATCGGACCCTTGCGACAAACGTGACACGAGTCAAAAACCTGATTTTTGAGTTATTAGCATTAATGAATCCTGTAAATGTTATGTAAAAACCAACTCGAAATATATCAGTTTTTTACGGGTCAGATGCAAATAAATAAGTTGTAAGTTTAAAATAAAAAAAATTACATTATATTATTGTTTACTTGTTTACACAACATTCCAATATTTTAGAAACAGTTTTTCGCTGTTTCTGAAAACCATAGCTTTTTGACTTGAGTCACTTTTGTCGCAAGGGTGCGACATCTTCTAAAGAACATGTTTTAAGGAACGTGTTTTAAGGAGCATGTTTCAAGGAACATGCTTTAAGGAACATGTTTGGCAATCGTACGGGGTGCAGGAGAGGGACAGAAAGTATTTGCGGCCACATATGGTGAGGTAGGATGGAGCTGAAAGCTCGAAAATGCGACTGTTCGAGTTCCCTCGAAAAACTGGAGCATGGGGGTCGACGATAATTACTGGGTCGCGAGCAGACTCTCCGCGGGAACAGAAAAAAGCTCGATGCGAAAGCACTCGAGAAAGCTTGCGGTCGCGGTTACAAGTGGCCCGTGTCGTGCGTTCGCGTGTTTTTCTTTTGCGCAGCCGGCTCTTGTCCGCGCGAATGCATTCGACCCCTCTACCTGCTCCTTTGCGAGTCGGAAATAAATTGTGGCCACGGGGAGGGTCCTTCCTTCATGAAGAAATACGTGCTCCACGGTGATATAGACGCAAATTGAAAAATGCGTCTCGTCCCGCCAAGATGTAAGGCTCGAGGGTGCTTTCGCCCTCCGGGAACAACCGTACGCTTTCTCACAATTTATAAATAGAGCTCCAATTTAATTCATTCTGCGCAAAATATTTCATTACGCTCTCTACTTATAAAAATACGAAACGAAATGCTCGGTTCACTTTCCGCAAAAATAAACATGAAATCCGAGTACCATTTTCTTTGATCTTTTCGTACACAGCTTATAAATAGAACTGGAATCAAATTTATACTACACAAAAAATTTTGAAATAAGATTGCAGCCTAAGTGCCGTTATTTTTGTCTCTTTATTCAGGAATGCCCCGAAGGCGCAAAAGATTTCCGAACAGAACAGTGTGCGGAATTCAACAGCGTTCCCTTCGAAGGAGTCAACTACGAGTGAGTATCGAAATCGATTATCCAATGTGTAATATTAATCAAGAATTCCTCAAATGTTAATCTTTTACGAAAGTATACCCCAAGAAATCTAGTATAACACTAGTATAACAAAGCAGTTTGGCCTATTCTAATCACTAGACTGCGGATCTCTATGCAAAATAAAAAATGTTTGCATTGATTGCAAGACGTAGAAGCCAAATAAAAATTTCATTCTTTTTTTAATTATCTTGTTAAGGTGAAACACTAATACACTGGTGGCTTTAAGTCTTTTCAATACCTACACCGTTTTAAATTGTACGTACACATTTTTGTCATAAATACATAAAAACTGCAGTCTACTAATCACATAATATCTAATAAGTAGTCGAAGTGGGGTTATCCTGACCTCACCAACAGTGTTTTCATCGACACTAAGTTTTCTCGACGGTATTTTCATTACACGCAGTGATCTAGCACTCGATGTGAAATGTTGACATTGTCGGCGAAACGCAGTGTCCACGAAAACATCGTCGGTGAAGCCCGGGTGATCAAGTGAAGATTAGTTTACCACAAGAAAGAACAAAGAATTCCAGGGGAGTGTAACCCCTCGCAAAAAGTGTCTGGTAAAAAAAGACAAAAAAATCCAGACTCCTTTAAGCGGTTGCATAAAACGTTCCCCATCAAATTGAGCGCGAAAAAAAAAGAAAAGAAAAGAAATCGATTCTTTGAGGCACCAGCCAGGAACAAATGACCGAACTCACCGGATCGATTCGCGTGAAATCGTTTTGCCCGCAGTTGGATCCCTTACACCGGCGGTCCGAACAAGTGCGAATTGAATTGCATGCCGCGGGGCGAGCGTTTCTTCTACAGGCACAAGCTGTCGGTGATCGACGGGACGCCTTGCGAGCCCGAGAAGAACGACGTCTGCGTCGAAGGGAAATGCGTGGTAAGTTTAACGATCCCGCGATTCATCGCGCGTTAAAGATCCGTTGTTGTCCATTTTGTCGGCGTGGTAATTACGACCGCGATGCACCACGCCATACTGTACAGAGAGAGAGAGAGAGAGAGAGAGAGAGAGAGAGAGAGAGAGAGAGAGAGAGAGAGATCGCAATATCGATTGCACGCACAAACGGTAATTTACTTTGATCGCTAGCACGTCGGATGCGACATGATGCTAGGAAGCAACGTGCAGGAAGACGCTTGCAGAGAATGCGGCGGTGACGGATCCGATTGTAACACTGTCTCTGGACTATTCGACAGCGATGATCTACAAGTCGGTGAGTTTCCCCGTGTGAATACAATTTCTTAACACCCTTTGTGTCTATACGAGACTTTACACAACAGAAAAAAGCTTACCAATACTGTGTGCATAAGTCGGCACGACCGAAGTGAAAACTTTTATGGCGATTGCACACCTGTCTGTTTTTGTTGAATAGTGTTTCACCTCAGAGCGTGACGGATCAGACTCTTTCATTGCCGTCAATTGCGTACGCGGTGCGCCTAAAGGAGTTTTCACTTGAAAAGAAATGCAGAAAAATTTCATTACATTAATAATGACAGGAGCATTAACTTCAAATACATAGCTGTAAAATCAAATATAATTAAATAACACAATATAGAAAATAATATTGAAATAATGTGTTACTCATTGTGCTTCAAATTGATTTTCTGATTTTCATTGTGCATTCAACTGATCGGTGGAACGACTATTCTTTAGGGTACATCGACATCCTGGTGATCCCGAGGGGAGCGACGAACATAGAGGTGAAGGAGATCCAGTCGTCGAACAATTACTTAGGTCAGTGAATTTGTACGATGCGCAGAGATACCTCTGGCTCGCTCTTGCCCCCGGTGCTATTGAATCAGAAACTAATAGACCGGCCGGCTGCTAACGCTTTAACCCGTTTTATTCTCGCAGCCGTTAGAAACACGACGGGCCACTATTATCTGAACGGAAACTGGAGGATAGACTTCCCACGAAGCCTGAAATTCGCTGGAACCATATTCCATTATTCGAGAGACCCGCAAGGATTCTCGGCACCCGACACCATTACCGCCTTGGGGCCGACGAATGAACCAATTTACGTGGTGGTGAGTGCCCCCAGGCCTCTCTCAACTATCAAACATCTAACCAGGCTCTGTAAAAAATCCCTTTCGCCAATCCGAGAATAAACGATTCTTATTTCGCGAGAAAATATTCAGACAATTTTGTCACAAACATTTTTGGACATGCTCTGATCCTTCTGTACTTCAAAGAAATGACGGTGTAATCATCATAAGGAAATGCTTTAATTACTGATGCTTCTTTGCACTGAATGAAACCGCGAGAAATACCGAAGAAAGTAATCTACCTTTTCCGCAGCTACTGTACCAAGACCATAATGTTGGAGTGAACTACGAGTACAGTATGCCAAAGAAATTCTCCCAGCAAACAGACGCAGACAGCTACACCTGGATAGCCGATGAGTTTTCAAGCTGCAGCGCGACTTGTGGCAGAGGTATTGTTTCCGAAATTCATTTCATGACGAGATATCCCGGGAGTCTATGCGATTAATAATCGCTGACCGGTCTCTCTGCATTTTGAGCCAGCGATTCGAAATTTGATGGGATAATTCCCGAAACGGATGTTTTGGCTTCGCTAACTATTATTAAATAATTCGCTTTCCATCCGATAGGGCGAATATTACATGTTCGATCAGCGAGTTAACTATGCACTTATTAAATTTCCAGTCGCTTTGATCTCGTTCGGAAGCGTTTGTGATTCCCCCATTAATGTGATCATGTTGTTACCGTACAATTAATGCGTCAAATTATTTTCTGCAGCTTCGAATGCATTTAAACCTGGGATGATCAAAATTCTGGGTGATTGGACATTGATTTTTCATTTAATCTTGCAGTGATTGTATTTATACAAAAAAATTTGTGTAGGTACCTTAAATATTGACAAAAATTGAAATAAATTTTCAAGCTGGTGTGTCCAATCGTCCCGCTTTAAAAAATTCTGAGAAATCACAGAAATTGTTTCGCCGTTTGATAACTTGATGGTGTTTCTTGACGCAGGTTATCAGTCAAGAAGAGTAGCCTGTGTGAGAAGAAGGGACAGCCGGCCAGTGGATGATAGCCTCTGCGATCCACAGATGGAACCAGCTGACACAGTGTCCTGTAACCCGGACCCCTGTCCACCTGTGTGGGTGGAGGGCGAATGGGGTCCATGCAGCAAGCACTGCGGGGAAGGAGGTGAGCAGACCCGAGAGATCAAATGCGAGCAGGTCATCGCCGGTGAAATACCATCGGTGGTGGACGATAGCCAGTGTCTGGAGAAGGTGGGACCAAAAGGGCCAACCAGCCAGGAGTGTAACAAAGATCTACAGTGCCCTCAATTCCACACTGGACCATGGAAACCGGTATGATCATTGCAATCCAATACTTGGCAGTCAGTCCATACAACCTTGCATAAACCCAATAATTTCCTCCGTGTGTCACATAAAATCCTATTAAACTGTCTTCCAAGAGAATTCTAGTACCAAATACAGTCCAGGGATCCATATAATTCATAGAAGTAACAGAAGTTGCTTTCACAGATTCTGAATAATCAATTCTCAGACGGTACCTTGTTAAGTAATTCATCGAAATAAAAGTCTTTTATCAGTAATGCATAATTAAGTCTAAAAAGAAATCCTGTCTCCTACGGGACTTGAAATCAAATTCAGAGACATAAATAATTCATTGAAATGATAGCATCTGGCTTCGATCAAGTCTGAATAATTAATTACAGGACGGTATCCTGCTTTTCCTCGATTGCCATTAAATAAAATGTAGTGCAAAATCGAAATGAAATGATTTGGGTAGAATTTTGCTAAGATAACGAATGATATATTTTGCCAGTGCGATCGTCTATGCGGGCCAGGCAAGGAAACAAGAAAAGTGACATGCTACAAGAAAGAAAATGGCAAGATCCAAGTGCTGGAGGACCAAGAATGCGAAGGCGAGGTTCCAGAGCGTGAGAAGCCCTGCGAATTGAGACCTTGCGATGGCCTCGACTGGGTCACGTCGGATTGGAGTGGTGTAAGTCTGCCCTTTTCCCTCTGAAGTGAAAATGACACCCAAATACCCATTATCCCTTCGTTATTTTAGAACCCATTCCCCCAAGAGCCAGTAGCTTGGCGCCTCTTCTTTTCCTCCAAGTAATATCAAGCGTTACCTTGACATAGATTTAAATGAGAAAGCGTCAGATTCTTCCAACTTGTAACTTGTGGTCCTACGTAATCATCGTTCGGTTCTGTTCACTTTTGACAGTGCGACGACAAATGCGGACTGACTCAAGAGACGAGAACCGCTCACTGCGCCACGCAAGACGGCACCGTTTATCCGGATGACAAGTGCGAGCCTGAGAAGAAGCCAGAATTGAGCCGGGAATGCGAGGGAAAGAAGGATTGCGAGTTCCTTTGGTTTGGATCTCAGTGGAGCGACGTAAGTGGAACGGCAAATTTATTTTGACTCGATGGAATTAAGTCGATCCGATTCCGAGAACGGCTTCTGCACCTCTAAGATTAAATAGATCGAACTTCTGCAAACGATCACTACTCCTGCGTACCAAAAATATTTTGTCACCCTTTAAACGTGAGAAACTCGACCACAAATTTTCTAAATTGATGTTTCTATCCGCCTCGTTCCAGAAAATTTTCAAATATCACCACAATTTTGTATCATCAGGGGACGAAGATCCTTCAATTTTATTGTTCATAGGTCTACTTAAAAAAATTCTATTTTCGTTCAGGGTCAATAGTTCTACATGCAAAAATGTCTCATATTCTTGAAAGATAACTGAAGTCAGCAATCATTTAACAAATTCCGAAAGTATACAGCTGCCTACACAATAGACCATCAAAAGACTACAACGATTCGAAAAAATCGTGCTACTTGATTTGAATGGAGCATCATTGGTTGCAGTGTTCAGCGAAATGCGGCTCGGGCGTGCAGACCCGCAAGGTGTTCTGCGGCACGTTCGACGGGGACACGGTGAAGAAGGTGTCGGAGGAGAAGTGCGACGCGAGCAAGAAGTTCAACGACACGGAGGATTGCACCGTCGAGGAGGATTGCAAAGGCGAATGGTTCGCCGGGCCATGGAGCGAGGTAACGTATCCGGAGGGTGTCTGAGGACTTCTAGCATTCAGCTTGTTTCGCGGAAAAGATACTCGGGGATCGTTAGCCATCAATTTTCCTAGAGAGTCGCGCAGCTAGCGGGCCGAGAAGGCATTCGTATCCGCGAGAAATCCGCGGCGTGTTCCCTCTCGGTCGGTCAAGAAATTCAATATCTTCGACGGCTTTGCGCCGAGAGAAAGAGAGGAGGCCCCGGCAAGAAAGGTCCGCCTCAAATTTCTTCCATTAATCACCTTACCGTGTTACAGTGTTCGAAACCGTGCGGCGGCGGCAGCATGAACCGCGCGGTGATTTGCATGAGGGACAACATGACGGTACCCACGAGCCAGTGTGACATGAACACGATCATTTTCGCGACCGAGGATTGCAACAAGCAACCGTGCGAAGATGGTATGGGCTTACTCTTCGATCACCAGATGCTGGCTTTCGTTCAGAAATTATTCAGAAAGAGTTAATTCCCGGTCGAAACAAGCGATTTTATCACTAGAACATTTTTCGCTTGATTATCTCGATGTTTCAACCTTATTTTTATCTGGGATCGTTTCTGAGATAGCCTTCGAGCTGACAATTTTTAGGAGTATTTCATTCAATTATGTCTTCAGACGAGGTGATACCAGTTTCGCCGGAGACCATTAAAGATCTGGCCGACGAAGACGAAGACGAGGACGAATGCGAAGTGTACGAAGACGAAGACTTCGTAACAGTTTCCTCCAGCCTTGCATACGGCGTGAGTGAAATTCAGTTTCAGCTAATTGAATCTCTGGAAACCGTCTCGCTTCTCGTCACTGATCGCCTCTTGCTGTGATACTTCGAGCTATTTTCAAGTAAATGATGTCAGGTACCGTCACAGGTACCGAAACATCGAAATTTTTTCGAAATTGGTCCACGAAAATCTGAACTTGGAGTAAAGGCTCTTCAAGTTTCTATTTCATTAAATAAACAGCTCCGATCGTGTGCGATGTTCATATTTGATTTGTATAAATAACAACACTGTGTTGGGGATCATTAAAATACTACAAAATGTTATCAATGGATTTTTGTGTGTGCAGGATGATAAATCGAGCAAGCCAGACGCCACGCTGTCAACAAGTGACATGGACGATGTGGGCATAGTTAAAATACCTATTATTGATAATCGCATGCTATATGTAATTTTTGCCAATGCAATTTTACTGTGTGCAGGAAGAAACAACGAGCAAATCGGACGACATGCTCACAAAGAGTAGCATGGACGATATAATGCTCGGCGACGAAGCTGGTTTTACCGTCGCCAGAGGTGACATATCGCCAGGCGAAACCGGAAGTGGTGAGGGAAGCGGCACAGATTTCACCGACATCCTCACAGGTGCATACACCCCTGAATTTGGGTCTACCTTCGAGGGCAGTGGAACGGAAATGACAACAGACGAGACTGGTGACTTCACCACGGTCTCTGGCGAAACTGAAGTCACAGACGAGACTGCGACTGAAGGAAGCACTGTGTCTGGTGGTAAGTTAGCGAATACGCTAAGCAAAATTTTTAAGAACCAATTTTGAAGTATATGACGAAATCGCAAACTTGTTTGTTCCGAAGCAACTGAAGAAACTGGTGCAACAGATGCATCGACACCGGAAACCAGCGACGGCACATCCGAAATGCCAGGCACCACCGAATCTTCAGAAACAGATGCAACTCTAGCCTCTGGAGAAACCACAGAACCAGGTCCGACCACTTCTGCATCCGAAACTGGAAGCCCTGTTACAGGAGCAACGGGTAAATGGACAATCAAAAATTTAAGCGGGTATTTTCGAAAAAAAAAGTACATATCTCAATTTATTTTAATTATTTAATAGAAGACGTAACGAACGAACCTGAGACCACAGAATCAGGTGCCACCGAGGGAACCACAGAATCTGGTCCCACCGAATCGACAGTGTCAACAGAATCCCCTGAGACTACTGAGTCTGGTCCAACAACGGAGTCTGGAGCCACTGAAGCCACCGAAAGCACTGAATCTGGTGCTACAACCGAAAGCACCGAGTCTGCGATGACTGAGACCACTGAATCTGGACAGACTACAGAATCTGGAATGTCTACGGAGTCTGGTGAAACTACTGAATCTGGTCAAACAACTGAATCTGGTCAAACAACTGAATCTGGTCAAACAACCGAATCTGGCCAGACTACTGAATCTGGCCAAACAACTGAATCTGGCCAAACAACTGAATCTGGCCAAACAACTGAATCTGGCCAGACTACTGAATCTGGACAGACTACAGAATCCGGAATGACAACTGAGTCTGGAACGACTGAGACCACTGAGTCTGGTCAAACCACCGAGTCTGGTCAAACCACCGAGTCTGGTCAAACCACTGAGTCTGGTCAAACCACTGAATCCGGTGAAACTACTGAATCTGGACAGACTACAGAATCCGGAATGACTACTGAGTCTGGAATGACCACTGAGTCTGCCGAGTCGACGACAGAAGAATCTACAGTGTCCGGTGAGACCACAGAGTCTGGAGAAACCACGGAATCCGGTGGTACCACTGAATCTGGTGAAACTACTCCGACTGATGTTACTGAGTCCACCGTTTCCGGTTTGACGCCGTCCACCGAAGATGAGGAAGGTGTTACACCTGGTAAGTATTCGGAGAACACCTGAGGAGTATTTGTCAGATGTTCCTTTGAGTGTTCCATCGTTCAGGAGCATTCACTTTTATTTCATCTCCAGTATCCGAACTCTGGACAACATTAATGCCGGACGTGACAACCCGCAAGCAGCGTGTCTGCAAAGTTCCCAAGAAGAAAGCTTGTAAGACGAAACCATTCGGTTGCTGTTATGACGGAATCACGGCAGCTAAAGGTCCCTTTGGCCAGGGTTGTCCGACTCCGAAGACGTGTAATGACACCAAATATGGCTGCTGCCCTGATGGTGTTTCTGCAGCTACTGGGTCAGATAACAGAGGATGCCCTGAATCGCATTGCTCCGAGACCTTGTTCGGTTGTTGTCCCGATGGAGTCACTGCTTCCGAAGGGAACGATTTCGAGGGCTGCAAGAAGCCTTGCAACCAGACTGAGTGAGTACACTGATTAGAACTTTGTTGTTACTCTATCTTTTAGATGTAGATTGAATATAACTGTAAAATGTTTTTCTATTCATTAAATTATTGCAGATTTGGATGTTGTCCTGACAAAGAGACCCCAGCAAGTGGCAAAGACAATATGGGATGTTGCAACGTCACCACGTTCGGATGCTGTCCTGATGGAATCAAACCAGCTTCTGGACCAGATGAGGAGGGTACGGAAATAATTGTTTTCAAATATTTTATCTATTAAAATGTCTTACTAGCTATGAAGATTAATATTGTTTCATTAATTACAGGTTGCAAAGAAGAAGTTATCTCGGTCACTCCTGTCACGGATGAGTATGACGTCACCACTACCGCGGAAGATTGCGCGAACACCACCTACGGTTGCTGTCCTGACAGCGTCAGTGTTGCAACTGGCAGTAACTTCGAAGGATGCGGCGTTATCAATACTGAAAACTGCACTGCTTCGTACTTCGGATGCTGTCCTGGCAGTCGTGATCCAGGTATGTTCCCAGAACATTTATTTATTTCACTTAGCTCCTTGCTTTGCTACCCTTTGGAATAAGAGTAATGCTTAGATGTGGATGTCGCAGCTCTGGGACCGAGTAATTATGGCTGCCGCATGCCATGCGAGAATACCACTTATGGTTGCTGCGAGGACAACACTACCCCCGCTCACGGACCCCAAAGAGAGGGTTGCTGCCTATCATCGCCGTACAAGTGCTGTCCTGATAATATTTTGCCTGCGCGTGGACCAAACTTTTATGGTTGCGGATGTCAGTACACTAGATTTGGTTGTTGTCCGGATAATTCTACTGCAGCACGAGGTCCACAGAATGAAGGGTGCGGCTGCAAATACACGCCTAATGGTTGTTGCCCTAATCGATTCACACCTGCCACCGGACCGAACTACGAGGGCTGTCAGTGCTACACTTATCAGTTCGGGTGCTGTCCTGATGGCGTCAGTATTGCCAAAGGACCTCGCTTACAAGGTATAATTGTTTTAAAATTGTTAAATCAGTCCTTATTTGTTTAAAAAAATTTTTTGTAGAAAGAGACTGTTCTGTCTTGCGGATAAGGAATTCATTATTTTTAAATAAATTGAATTTGATTTTCTGCGAAGGTTGTGGATGCGAGAACACAGAGCATAAATGCTGTTCCGACGGAAAAACACCAGCGAAGGGACCGAACTTTGCTGGATGCAGTTGCGATGCATCGAAGTATGGCTGCTGCCCTGACGGAGTTGAAGAAGCTCAAGGTGAGAACTTCGAGGGCTGTCTCACGGTACCATCGACACCTGGAGCTGCCTGTGTATTGGATAAAGACAGGGGTTCCTGCAGAGACTTCATTGTCAATTGGTACTTCAATACGGAGTACGGTGGTTGCTCGAGATTCTGGTACGGAGGCTGCGATGGTAACGAGAATCGATTCAAGACTCAGGAGGAGTGCAAGGAAGTGTGCGTTCAGCCTAAAGGAAAAGGTAAATTGTCTTAATATTTTATATTGCGAGCTACTATTTTTTGGCACTGCCTGCAAAAGTTTTAATTTAGTTTCTGGCTCTGCAAAGTATTTTTTATGAATAGAATTTTTCATGAAATTTTGAAACAATGTTGCAGATGCTTGCTACCTGCCGAAGATCCCAGGACCTTGCGAAGGCTACTTCCCCACGTGGTACTATGATTCTGGCAGGAAACAGTGCGGTCAGTTCGTTTATGGAGGTTGTCTTGGAAATGCGAACAAGTTCAAGTCTAGAGAAGAGTGTGAGGAGCTTTGTGTTGTTCCTGCTGACCTGGGTAAGTCATCATTAAATCCCCTATTTAATTTTCACTTTGAATAAAAATGTTGATGCTCTGGGTTGAAGTGTACTTTGGTACTGACCTTCAAGAATTAATTGAATATCAGGAAATTAATCGATTGGTTTATCAAAGATCCCTGCGAGCAACCAAAGGAAGTAGGTCCCTGCCAAGGCAACTTCACCAGATGGTTCTTCAACGCCGACTCTCAAACTTGCGAGACATATAAATATGGCGGCTGCAAAGGAAACGACAACAATTTCGCAACGGAAATTGCCTGCCATCAGCAATGTCTGCAACCGAAAGGAAGAAAAGGTAGGTCTCTTGAAAATATTCTTATCAATCCTTCATAACGCCATGCTCGTTTCTTTTTGCCTGAATCTTTGATCCCATGGATTTGTCCATTACTCACGGGACAATTTTGATATGACAAATTTTATTTGTTGGTTTTTTACAAAGAAAAACTGTCTTAGTACACAGATCAAGTAGATACATTAGACCAATCCGTCGCGTGATTATTCGTGGATAAATGCGGAGCGCCATCGATGGTGTTCATGGAGGATTAAATAACTTATGGGAAACATTATCATCTAACACTTCGTGACAGGAAACATAGTATCAATAATATATAGAATTAGTTACGTTAGATTCGCTCTAAACTTTAAGTGCTGCCGATAATAATTTAACAATTATTTCTTGGATAAGATGAACGGGGGAAATTGAGTTAATGGTTCATGGGAATAGCTGCTATAATAATCGGGGGTAGGAATTAGGGGTTCGTATAGGTTCTCAGAAGCAAGGGGGTGCTTTTAGAAAAGGGGAAACGAAAATAATTTTTAATATAATTTCTTTATCCTTTACTGCAATTTTTGCTTTCAAAAATCAATTTCTGAAATTGCAGAAGTCTCTAAAATTGACACGATCAACAATGACAACTATTATTACCAACATACTCCATTCTAAAGCACCCGTTTGCCTAAAACTCACAAATAAATTCAATCTGAAATCATCGACCAACAAACAAGTCTTTCATAAGCGATAAAGTGCAACTAACAAAAACCCACAAGCCATTTGAAAAAATAAGCAAAACCTGCGATGCTTGTTTTGAACCCGAGACAAGGGAGTAAAATCGTAATGCAGAAACGGATGAAAAATTTGGTAATGCATAAAACGTATTTGCAGTCAAACTGACAGAGGTGTGCGTCCTGGAGAAAGACCCCGGACCATGTCCGGGCTCGGTGTTGCGCTGGTATTATGACGCCGAGCGTCATACGTGTAACCAATTTGTTTATGGGGGTTGCAAAGGCAACGGGAATAGATTCCGTACACGAGCTGCCTGCGAGCAGCGCTGCCCCGTAACAGGTATCGGAAACAGAATCAGCGAATTGCAAATCGACGGAAAGTGATTGAATTTTAAAGTGTACGAGCTTCTCCGCTTCGCGAATAACTCAGATCCGAGACAGTATCTTTAGGTGGTGGCTAAGTCGTTCACGGTGGTGGTACATATGACGCTGCGCACACGCCTAATCAAAAGCAACCCACGTTACCTTTTAACTAGATGTTGTTCTTCTGTAGCACTTCAAATGGCACACGTTGTTGCACTCCGCGCGCACTCCACAGTTTTTGTAGCACATCAACACGGTCACTTTGCAAATCACGCTGACGCACCTGTTAGTTACCTGATGATATGTTAGTCATCTGTTAATTAAAGTTTTCATACGATGTTGTTTACGCTATTACTTTGGAAGAAATTCTTGCTCAACCAAATTTTTATGAATCAGTTCATAAAAATTGGACTCGACAGAATGGATCCATCAAAATGGCTCCACTATTCGAATCAAAATCAGCGCAAATGTTCAAAATAAATAATCCAGTACAAGTAGGATGCAATAGTTTATCGCTTTTATTTTCAGGAGTAGAGAATAATATTATAATTATAAGAACATTCTCGACGCCTCAACGATTCGCTGTTCACGTTCCCATGAAATTCATGAGCAGACTGGGAAATTCTTATCAGGAAGAACAGCGAATGGTTGAAACTCGAAAACAGCTAACTCCGCATGACACATAAATTAATGCAATTAACAGATAGTTGCTTGCTGCCCCGCGCGGAAGGGAACTGCGGTGAGAAGCAACCTCGGTGGTTCTTTGATCAGTCGGAGAACCAGTGCATGCCATTCTATTATTCCGGTTGCGGTGGAAATAAAAATAATTTCGAATCTAGGGACGCATGCGAGTTCGATTGCCCGCCTAAGACCGGTAAGACTATGAACACCAACAGGAATATTTCTCTCTTGCACTGTACCTATGCGAAACAAACACGGCCTAAATTTCGTAATACATTAACACTTCGTAGCACGAATTTTTGTGATTCGAGTATATGAGCTGTCTGCACGTCGACGTTTCGTCTAGCCTGATGCTACATCTTAATGTGCACAAAATTTTGTATACGGCAAGAGATCTAAAGTGATTTCCTCGGGCCTTGCTAAGGTCCCGCGATATTTTTGTATAATTCGTTCGCTGCTTTCAATGTTTGAAGTGAGACGTGGGGGGCAAAATTGCTGGCAGTGTCGGAAAAAATCCTTGCAATTGTCACAAGAAAAATTGGAATGCTCCAAAACGTAGTGATACTTTTGTAATTTGTTCTGTAGGCATTTAATTAAAGTCTTGTGTTTTGTATTTGATTAAAGTCTGAATTACAAGAACTTAAGGAGCATAAATGAAACGGCTTAAATTGGAATAAGAGTTCCAGTGCAATTATTTTTCGACACTGGTCAAATTTTTGCCTTCCACAGTCCAATGTTGGAAAATGAGCACATTTTTATGCCGACATCTCATTTGAATATAGAGCAAGACATCTGTCTTTTGCCTGCGCTATCGGGAGAGTGCCACAACTACACCCACCGATGGTACTACGACTCTTACGAACAACAATGTCGACAATTTTACTATGGCGGCTGTGGTGGAAACGAGAACAATTTCCAGAGTGAACAGGATTGCCTTAACAGGTGTCAGACTGCACTCACCACCCCCGCACCGCCGAGCGTGGTCGTTGACTTTAGACCAGGTAGGACAGAAAATTTCAAAAAGATTTATTCCGAATTTTTGGAACCTATTTTTAACTCTGATGTGCAATTAGCGGTCTGATAGAAATGTTTAGAAGAAATCGGATGTTCAGTTAGGCTGAAATGAACTGGAATAGTGTGCAGGGGTTGAGGAAACTCATTCGTTTCAGATTTCTGCTTCCTTCCCGATGAGCATGGACCATGCTCCGAGGATCATATCAAATGGTTCTATGACAGCAGAGATGGCGTTTGTAAACAATTCCGATTTGGTGGCTGCCAGAGCAATGGGAACAACTTCAACAGCAGGGAGGAGTGCGAGTATCGTTGCGGAGATGTTCAAGGTTCGTAAGATGCTCAAAATTCAATCACTTAAATATTTTTCAAAGAGTTCTATAAACATCAATCATTCACTCAAGAAAATAAAATATATAAAATTTAAGTTATAAAAATAACCATCTAAATGATGCAGAGTCCTATCTAATTTTCAGTAATTGGAATGTATTGGAATTGCAACACGTAAAAATAATTTGCAACGTCAATTACTCACTATAACTAATTAATGTGCATCATGTTTGTTCACAGATCCCTGCAGCCTGCCCAGAGTCGTCGGTCCCTGCAACGGCTTCGACAAACAATACTTCTACGAACACCGGACAGATTCATGCTACGAATTCGAGTACAGTGGCTGTCAAGGCAACAAAAATCGCTTCCAGGATCAGGCCTCGTGCGAAAGAAAATGCAAGAAGACGTTCGTCACAAGTCCACCTGCTCATAACGTCACTGTCACACCACCTCCTCCCGTTGAGACTGTTACGAAGAGTCCTATCTGCTATGCTCCCATCGATCCAGGCAACTGCAATCAGGATATCACTGCTTACTATTATGATAATCAAAACCAGAGATGTCAGGCGTTCATCTATGGTGGATGCGACGGCAATGCGAATCGATTCCAGACTGAGGAACAGTGCGAACGTCTTTGCGGCAAATTCCATGGACAAGGTGAGAAATTTTACAATTTTTTGTCTCTCAAAAAGATATAGATGAAAGATTTAACACATAGGTTTAGTAGAATGATCAAAATGGTCCATTTGATTATTCGTAAGATCTTAAAAGTATTTTCGTAGGAAATCGTTAAAGCAATCTATTTATTGCGTGTAGAGTCGTGTAAAACTTTCGCAAGTACACCTTTGTTGTTTGTAAAACAACAGTTAAAGTCGTGCTAATTTAATTAGCCTGGAGTTCCAGCGTGAATAAATAAATCTTTCAGAATCTTCGAAATAAAAATTGTAAATGTACATACAAGGGAGAATGGCCGTACTACGTTTAAAATATTTATTGCAGACATGTGTAACCTGCCACCGGACCGTGGCGAGTGCAGAGGCGCATTCCCGAAATTCTTCTATGATTCTGTCAACCGTATCTGTCGCGAATTCCAGTACGGCGGCTGTGAAGGAAATGCAAACAGATTCAGCTCGATTTCCGAGTGCGAGTCGATTTGTATTCTCCACGAGGAGCCTGTGCCAGCTGGAAACGACACGAACGCTTCGAACCTGTGTAAGTATCATTTTCAACACATTATTCCGACAAAGTTTCGTTTAGGATTGTTGTGTAAAAAAACATTTTTTAAGCCTCCATTTGGTACAGCACAATTGTTGATAGACTTCCGCTAGATAAATTGTTGATTACTCCGTTCGCGTCGAACTGATCCAGAGATAAAAAAGAACCGAAAAAAAATTTGCAAATTATTGTACTGGATCGATGAAACATTTTTAAGAGAACTGGTCCAACGGTTTTAATAAAATGCTTGAACGACGATGATTTAGCGATCTGTAAAGAACCGGTCGACAGCGGCTCCTGTACTTCCGATTCAATGATCAAACGGTTCTACTTTGACGAGGAATATCAAACCTGTCGTGCGTTCATTTATACCGGATGCGGTGGCAATCGAAACCGATTCAAGACCTTTGAAGCTTGCATTCACACATGCCTGCAGCGTAAGTCGAGGAAACGTGTCCGACGCCATTTTGTGAATCTTTATTCTCGAATTTACAGCTACCAGCTTCGAACACGGTGTAAATCTGTTCACACACCAGCTGCGAATTTTATTTAATTTCTCATTAACATTTTACACTATATTTTTGTTCTTTTCTACTAGATGTTCCTAATAAAAATGCCAACATTCTTCAGTTACGCTTTCAGTGTTCCCGAGTGCAAAATGTAACATAGCTTACACCGCAATATGTCTTATATTAATCTTTTGAATATTTTGATTAATTCAGTTTTTAGATTCTTTTGTGCACTATGATTGTGAATGCGCATTCTTTTTAGCCACCAACGAGATCGACGTGGACACCCCAGGGTATCGAACGGATCCTTGCGCGGAGGCTCGCGAAGAATGCGAAGCAATTCGATGTCCTTACGGCACCGAGGCGTTCGTCGACGAGCAGGATTGCCAGCGATGCAGATGCGTGGATCCTTGCAGGACACAAATTTGTCCTGATGGTAGCAAGTGCGCGATCATATTAGCCGCTACCAAGGATGGTACCGAGTACAAAGGCGTTTGCAGGCCCAGTAAGTGCATTGCAGTTTATTTCCGTGG
Organism: Lasioglossum malachurum; assembly: GCA_028455605.1. Taxonomy (NCBI): domain Eukaryota; kingdom Metazoa; phylum Arthropoda; class Insecta; order Hymenoptera; family Halictidae; genus Lasioglossum; species Lasioglossum malachurum. Next base: position 5,917,620 of record CM052316.1, read on the forward strand.
GTCATCTTTCGAGAATTAAATGAAAAGAAACATCGGCTGAACGTTGTATCATTTTTTCGTCGAATTGCATAATATTACATTCAGAAAAGTAAAAAATTTTTGGTCCTCTGAGTGAAAGTTTAGTTCTAAACTAAAAATAGTTGAAGCTGCATAAACTGTAACAGTTTTGATATACTTTATCACAGGTTGGCGTAACTAAATTTTCATTATTTTTAAAGCAACGAAGCCAGGAAACTGTCCGAAAGTAACGAACAGCACCAGGTGCGAGCAAGAGTGTGTCACGGACGCCGATTGCACGGAAGACAGGAAATGCTGCGATAATGGCTGCGGCACTTCCTGTTTGGAGCCCGCTGTCGAGGAAGTTCCGACCACGCTGCGAACCTGGGTTACCTCCGCACCTGCTGGAGCTGAACCTGCTTCGATCCAGCAACCGGAAGAGCCACAAGTTAGCGCACAAGAAGGCGGTTATGCCACTTTGATTTGTATTGCGAGAGGAAACCCAAAACCGAGCATTACGTGGAGGAAGGACACGTCATTGGTAATTTTATACGCCTTTTAAAATGTCGTTAGTGTAAGAAAGCAATTGACTTCTTCGTGTCCGAATATTAATTGGAGTCACTGTATATCAGAAGAACTGTCACAAACTTCCTACAATATTATCAACCATCCACAGATCGCAACGTCGGAGAACAGGCGCCGCATACTGCACGACGGCTCTCTACAAATCATCAATCTATACAAATACGATGGCGGAACTTACACTTGCATAGCTGACAACGGCTTGGGACCGCCGGTAAGAGTGGAATACCAATTGGTAGTCACAGGTATGTACACATCAACTGTCACGTGGATTCAGTCTTGCTATTCTAATGGGTGATGGAATGATTAATAAAAACTGCTCTTATCGTTGTGACTGTTCCTCACACTGCACTCGTTGCGATAACCAACTACAATACAGAAATTGTTACGGTGTTTCACAATGGTAGCGAACGTAGACTCTAATGTTTGCTGTAGAAGTAGACTAATAAAAGTGGTTGGTAATTGATGCTAATCGAACAGCGGAAGTGACGCGATTCCTCTAACGAATTCAATTTTCCAATTCGTCAAATTTCGATGATATTCCAGAAAGTGGGAACAAATAAAATCTTATTTTCAGTGATAGTAGCATTTATAGATCAGAAATAAATAAAAATCATATTCAATTCTGTCGAATTCTATATTCTCGCATTTTTCCAAAATTTTTAGAAGCCATAAGAGCATAAAAATCCGCAGTCTAGTCATGAATAATTATTCTATTCATCACACAGACTCGTTGTCAGGCTTAAATCACGGTCACTTCCGGTCTCGTCTAAAACTTTTCTGAGAAAATTTTCTGTTCTAACAACTCGAGGTTTGTCAACAAGGTATAACTGTAAGCACCATGCATGTTATTGTCTTGCTTCCCATAGAGCCTCGACAAATGGCCGCATCCATACTAGGGGAGCCGAACACGGTGGTGACGATCACGATGAACTCGCCTATATCACTTCATTGCTACGCGATAGGTTGGCCCAGGCCTTTTGTCACTTGGTGGCGAGGCCACGACATAGTGCCCTTGATCTCGGACGTCTATGAACAGGACTCTGACTCCACTCTCATAATCCGATCAGTGACCTTGCCCACTCTAGGTGTATACACTTGCCAAGCTTTCAACGCCATTGGCCGGGCTGCGTCCTGGTCAGTGACCTTGCAGGCTATTGGCCCGGTGTATAATGTCAAACCTGAGTACGAACAGTATACCAGATACCTAGTCGAACCTCCTAGCAAACCTCAGTATCCGTACAGACCCAACAGAAATGAGACCGTGACTTATCAGACCTATGCCCCTGTATATCCCACTAGACAAAACCTTATTCCTACTGTCAGTCCTATAGGGGCGTTGACCACACAGCCGGCTACTGCTTCGAGATATATAGGTGAGGAGAATGCACTTTTGGTTTTTTGTTTGGTCCAATTGCAATGTTAATTAAGAGTTTATGATATAGAAAAGAACAACGCGATTGGACTGACAGATTTTTCTAACTGCATTTTTGATTGCACACGCTTTGACCTTGCATTCTGCATTGCTTCTTTGCTTGCCAGCATGAGTACTAATCATTCAAAATTAACGACTTCTTACAGGGGCTACTGGATACGTAAGATATTCTTCAATTTGCTTTTCTGCAATTTTTATTCTTCCACTACATGTATCTATAAAAATCTTTAATAAATGAATTTACATTCTGCAGTTCCTGTCAACGTTAGCATATCCATAGGACAAAATCAGTTCCCCGAAGAAAGCGACATAAACATCGTCTGCAACGTTGATGGTTATCCAATTCCGAGAGTATCCTGGTACAAGGATGATGAGCTGATTCATCCTAATGAACGAGTACAGATCAACGGTTAGTATTCGTATTAACAAGAATTGTAAAATTTATAAAAATGGAATAATATTGATTAAATTAATTTTTGTCAACAGAACTGAACAAACTCGTGATTAACAATGCGAACAAAGAAGACTCGGGAAGATACCGTTGCGAGGCTACTAACGAGTATTCGTCAGCCACTGAGAGCGTGGATATACAAGTCGCCGGTAAGTTATGGTGATTCGTTTTGATTCACCGAAAATAGTTGAAAATAGCAATGAATTATACAGTTAGGAGTAAAAGTGATCACACACACTTTAAATCAGAATAACCTTTTTATGAATGGACCAAACGACTTCAATGTCTCTGTAAGGCTACAGGAATTAATTTAGTAAATGACGTGTAAAAAATATGTTGAAAGAATGCATTTTGGTAACTTTTGATCGTTTATAACTCGTAAACCAATTAACCAATTTCAATGAAATTTTCAGAACGTATGTAATTTATACGAGTTAACCAAACACACCTTTTAAAATTAATTTAAAGAATTTAATAGTCCAGCATTTTTCGAACATTTTTATAAGCCATAAATGTATAAAGATCCACAATCTCAAAGACCTACTCAGCTTGAACTGCATGACGAATCGTTGACAAACTGTATTCCCCTCCACCAGGAATTTTCATCCACCCGAATTGCCAGGACAACGCGTTCTTCGCGAACTGCAGACTAATAGTGAAGGCGAAGTACTGCACGCACAAGTACTACGCGAAGTTCTGCTGTCGATCCTGCACAGAGGCTGGCCAACTGCCACCGAGAGGGTCTCACCTGAACAACTCGTTGAGGAGGCGAAGGGACGTCCTGAAGTTGCTGGTCTAGGACCCAGGACCTAGTGTTAATAGTGGGACCTGGTCCGATCAGCGGCGATCAGCGGCCACAGCGGGTACATCGACTTAAAAAAAAGAAATCGAGGGGACACGACAACAAATCAGCACGTGTTTGCAACGGGGGTTCAATAGGGTCAAAAGGCTATAAATCGAGATTAACAGCCGCGTCTCGAATCGATCGTGTGCCCCGCAAATCGACGTTAATTCACTGCCAAAGCCTTAGAACGTCTATACATAGGTATCCGTAAGATATGTTAAGCAAACAGCGAGCCTCCCCGATCTTCGTCGCTGTCTCATTCGAGGCTTTGTCATCCATGTATATACGATCTGACGCTGAATCCTAGTCGGTCGAAGCCATATTAGGCAGGATAATTAACTATCCTTCGGGCTAGCGGGACCGGAAACGGTCCTCGAACCTCGTCTTCTACTGTTTTCATTTTAATGACGTTCACCGGGGCTGTATCCGGCGCAGAAGTTGCATTCGAGGATTTGGAAACTGAGTATTTAATGAAGAAAGCACTTACCATGACATCTTGTGGAGCTTGATAGAAGATTTGTTCACGCAGGAGAAATGCTTACAGTAAAATTGTTGCTTACTGTGAACCATTTTTCTGTGGTTTATCTGTAACGAATAGTGCAATAATGCAGCTGATATGTGCAATGACATCCTTATGTTAATGGTAGAATTACTGGCAGTGTCGAAAACACTCATTGCAGGGATTATATTTTTGTCTCGTACATTGTGAAGGTACTTTTGTAAGGGATTGTTAAAGACATTCATTTATTAGAAGCAAACTTTAATGAATGAGGTGCTGGAATTTTCATAGAAAATTTTTCTCGAGTCGCTTTGATTGCCTGGCTAATTCTAGCGTTGAACAAAAGTTTTAAATGGTCCGGCGAGATAAAGGATCGACAGCATATTTCCGAGAATGCAATGAAGATGCGCCGGTGATCTGCAATCGCGACCAATTTTCCGTGAATCATGGTGCAAGTCAGCGACTCCGTCAAATCTGCGAGACAGAGAAATGCATCAGGGGAACAAGAAAACGTCGTAGATCCCGCGGAGCTCGTGTTCTCTCGCGCTTAGCAGGCTAACGATAAGTTAAGAGCCGCATTTCTTTTTCGCATCGTTTTTCTCTTTGTTCTTCGCCTTTCTTTTTTTTTATAATTACGTTTCCTTTTGTACTCATTCGATAGACGCATGCGTGGAGAGACGAACGAGAGAGAGAGAGAGAGAGAGAGAGAGAGAGAGAGAGAAAGATAGAGATAGAGAGAGAGAGATAGAGAGAGAGATAGAGAGAGGAGGTTGGAGAACTTGTACCTATTTGTATGAAGCATATACGCACGTTACGTTGTACAATATAAAATAGTTTGTTACGCAATATGCCATTTATATACTCTATGATACTGTTATCACTTACTCCTTATTCGATATATTCGGACATAATTGCCGTAGGAGGCGCCTCCGCCAAATAGTTCGCGATCACCGGCGAAATTCATTCGCGATCATGCGCGAAATTCACTTGCGATCACGAGCGAATACTCATTCGCGAAGGTGCAACGTGTGGATCGCTGTTTCATTCCCTAATCGAAATTATCAGTATGGAGAATGAAGGATTTCCAGCTAATATTGCACTATTTACGTTGCATCTTTGCGCACCGATCGTTCGCAGCGCTGCAGACGTGCACGCAGTTACGTTCTCGAAGCCGTACGATCAGTTTTGTAGCGCTGAAACCGCGTCACATGGTCATATTAACGTGTTGCATTTATATATTTGTTCCTGAACATTTTAATCGTAATGTTAACTACTATACTGTTACTATGTACACTGTATCGTCTATCGTGAACCTTGGCCGTTCGAGAGTGAGAGTACTAATTAACCTATATAATCAACTATCACGGCGATATTACAAGTTTTATTACTCGAACATATTGTCTGTTTCTTATACGATCAGATAACTTTTAAAATACATTTAAAAAAGCGGCGAAAGGCTGCTTGATAACACTTGAACGCTAGCGCGAACGTAAATGGCGCTGGTGACTCCAACGCCTGGTAAGCGGGATTGTTGAGATCTTCGATCACTAAGCGACTTTTTTATTTTGGAATTGTTTTGAGAAAATAATTAAATTAGTTGCAGTTGATGTGTAAAGGGAATTGATTGATAAACGCTCTCAATCTCGAACGTCTAAAGAAAATATCAGTAGTATCGTAGCATATCAAGGATTCCGAAGGGAAAGGTACCAAAAGCATTTATAAATCGTAAGCGTAAGTCTCACTCGATTCGAATCGAATGGAATAAAATTGAATTCACGGAACCGTGTAGGGAGGAACACACCTCTTTCATCTTATCGTTTCAGTCACAGTAAATGACAGTGCCTTATTAGACGCCCTTTCGAAAGTGGTCGGGGAAAGAGTGCTAAATATCAATATCGACTGTTGGATACTGTTTCATGTATAATAACAGGACTGTTTATAACAGAAGAATGTTGCGGACGAATTCCTCTCATTGATTTTGTTTATACCCAACGCTTTCGCGTTCAAACATTCCGCAAGCCCATGACAAAAGAATTAGAAGAAGAAAGAAAATTAATTTTCGACCATTTTAAGACAATTCCGTATTGTGCGGTGGCTGTTATTGAATTATACAATTTTTTCATGTAATTATTCTAGAAGAAAATGTCAGATTGCTTTATCGAAAATGATTTGATCGCGAAAGTGTGGAAACATTTTGTAATTAGGACAGTCGTAGCCCCGTTCAAAGCATAAAGCATATCGACAGACGTGTTCAGTATAATTCTATAGTATATTCTTTCGGAGGAATCGTTCGTAAAAGTTCCCAGGAAAATGTTCAGTGCTCTTCTCCCCCGTACTCCTCTAGATCTGACCAAACTAGATATTTACACGACTCGAACGGATCTGTTGTAACGTAACGTCACGACTGTCTAGTAAATGTATAAATAGTTTACATAATTTACGTCGCATAGATATCCCGCAGACCGGCGCGGCGTGTCGGGGCGTAGATGAGACTATAGCGACTATACCATGTCCGTGTTGTCTCGAATCGAAATGTCAAAAACCGAGCTGCGCAGTACGCGTGTGTGTACGTCGAACTTCAGTAGATCCTCTCTATTCTATAGGAAATAATTTATATTTCTACCGTGTGATTTTAAGTATGTAAAATGACCTGTACACCCAATCAACCCTGTTACACTAGAGATGTATATAATTCTCGGTATTACGTATTAATTATTGACGAACATATCTTTGAGCTTGAGCGTTGAGAACCTCCTCGTCGTGGAAATGATCGTGGATGGTCGTTCGATAGTTTTACTCGTCGCCTTTCGGGAATCGATTATGCTATCTTCTGACGGTGCTCCGTCGGTAGTTGATATTCAAACATGTCTGTTCTCTATTTTATTTTGAACGCGACAGTCTCCAGTTTTTTAGGGATGAAGACGTATAAAATATTCCATTGTTCTAAATTCCTTCGCTCTAGTAATTAAATGTACGATTGCGTTTGCAGTAATTTATTAGAGTATAGATCATTTATTTCATTTTGTATCGTCTGAAGGAACTTTTCCGCAGCTTTCAGCATTTTGTCGACGGAACACAGTTGCGAGACGGGTGACACAACACTATCTACATGGAAATTGATCAAATAGATTAACGATTAGTAATAGTTGCACTGGAACGGAACTGTTCGATGACCGGTTCTGATATTTTAATAGTAACGTGACTAGAACAGCTAGACCTAGAACATTGCGTGAACCTTCTCATGTAAATATAAATTCCCATAGCGTAAAAGTAATTTTTACAACGGACTCGGTGATTACTTTGAACTACATTTAATCGTCTTGAGAAGTATTGTAGGAGTGTAATGAATATTTTTCCGAGGAATTGAAGAATCTTTTTTCGGAGCTTCCCCGTTTGATTCCCGTAGGGTAAGACTAGGTAACAACGCTAACAGCAACAAGAATAACAACAACCTGGAACACACCTCGCGTACAATCGATAGACCCTTCCGTTTCCAAAGTCGACGCAAACTTTGTCAGTGATTAGTTTTTCTACGGTCTCTAGATAGATTTTTAGCATAATTTTTAAATGTAAAACGATGCCCGCGATCATCGCTGCGAATATCAAACGAAGGTTCGAGCGTTTTACTGGAAAGAGATTTGCCAAAAAAAAAAAGAAGAAATTATACGAAAGAGAAAAGAAAAAGAAATACGACGAAGAAACTATTAATTAATCACTTATTCATATCTCCAGTGTATTATCTGTACGTGCATAGATTACTGCGACAGTGCTAAAGATTTTAGTGAGTGTATTTGTAATTGTAAGTATCTTAGGTAACGATTAAAATAATATAATATAATGATATAATATAATATATAAATATATATATAATTATAAAATAAAGGTAGACATAAAGGAATGCTACTATACAAACAATGTATGGACAATAATAATATATAAGATCCTTAAATATATGGTTAAACAATCAACTCGGTCATTATTCTGTTTCTCAGGAATCAATTATACATATTGTATTTTTTGGTGGTACCCTAACTGATCCTCAGTTTCAGATATTAATATCTAATTTCTAAATAATATTGAATAATAATATTAAAAATTTATTTGTTCATTGACTCCATTTATCAGCATTCTTATAATAAATCTTATAAACTCGTTTATTAACACATACATATTAACACTAGTGGAACACATGTTTTTTAACACAGTACACAATGAAGCCAGGAAACAGGTCAACAAATCACTGTAACGAAGTTCAGTTTGCTTAAATATATTACTAAGATGTCTAATTAATTGAACTGTCAATAATTGTTTATCCAATAGATACTCGAAGCGGTTGCTCATGCGAAGAACCACGAAGTAAGAATCGCTTATGCTGTTCCTCGATGTCCACAGCCCTCTGAATCCTTTCCGAAGCGATCAACTCGAGTTTCGCGAATAATTCTGTGTGCACAGCGATGCACTTTCTGAAATCTTTGCGATCCAAACGATACACCTCGCATACTTCGATTGCAATCACACTTGCAACTCTTCTTTGATCCGGCACCAACAACGCCACCTCTCCAAAATGCGCTCCATCGTCCAAATGACAGATCTATAGATCATTTATTCTTTTGAATGATGCTAACTTCAAGGGGAAACTTCAAGGAATATAACCATATATTTTTTCAAAATTAAAATCACTCTGGCCCCTCATCGAGAAAAACGTAAAAAAAGAATTTGTTTAAATATTTTGTATAAAGATCCGCTGTCTAATTATGTTATGTTCACCTCTTTCCCAGTCGGCGTTAAGACAGCAACTGTTCCAGCAGAAATGAAGAACATGCAGTCCCCATGAGCTCCAGCTTTCACTATAACATCGTTCGGCAAGTACAACTCGAATTTCAAGCTTTTTACTATCGATCGGATCAGGTGTTTTGGCATCGCCTTGAAAATCGCAACATTTTCAACTAAACGGTGATTTGCTTGAAACGCGATTTCCAATCGGAGTTGCTCTAAAAATTGAAAACTAGTAGCATAACACATACAGAGGATTTTCTGTTCAGTTAATTATTGATATGTTAATTACCAGAGAGGTTCATTAATATAGACTTCTCGCGGAAGTAGCTGTACCGGAAACGATGCCTATAATAATTCAGAAGACGATTCTTCATGTGCGTAGGCAACTGTTTCTGTATCGTGTAGGCGATCACTTGATTCATGATCTCGTGGAACTTCGATTTCGATTGTCTCGCCAATGCTTTGATCTGAATCACCATCACTGTAACAGAATTTTATTATTCACATTTTTAGCTGTCACTTCGTTTACTACGAACTCGTTTGGAGGTTGTGGAAAGGTTTCTCATGGATTCACCTACGATATAGCAATCGAGTAATCTACCCATTACCATCAGGAAGCTACTTAGCATAAGATGGCCATCCGTGATGGGAATGTACAAGCCATAACCGCTGGTCGAGACCTTCTCGACTACCATGAAGAACGCATGTTGAAACCTGTGGCCGATGCTTTCGTCGTCCAGCCCAGTCATCCAACACTCCTCGCAGTCCTATAATCAATGATTATTGCACAGGTTCCTAAAACTTTCTGATGAAATCATTAATGACATACTTCAGGCGTGGTGTTCGTTAAATGTAGCATTAGTGCTGGAATTAGATAACTGAGACAGGCACACCAAAACATCATGTATATTGCTAATAATATCGTGGTGAACACTTCGTAGTATAAGTGCATCACTCCGAGATACTGAAACATAATTAATAGAATCATTATCAGTAGATGTTTATTTTACCATTTTCCTAGACAAATTGTGTGGCACCAAATCAAATCCTATTTTCATTGGCAATAGCCTTTGTAGATCGAATATAAATAAGTTAAAAGGTTGATAAATTTGGAATTTTACCGTGAACAATTCGAACAGACTGTTGATCATATGCGTGTAGCGGAAAAGTTTCAAAAGAGGTAGTAGATTAAGCAGAATGACCACGATGTTAGTCTCCATCCCTGGAGGATACCGCCATGGTAATGTTATGTAGTCCCAGGACAAAGATGTGACCACATCTAAGATGAAGAATGTCTTTATGTAATGCCTAAACGAAAAAGATTTTTAATAAAAACCAGTGTTCGATCGGTTGAATAGAATTACAACTCACGAAAGTATAGTCCAGGGGTCCATTTGCACTTGCATCTGTTCCTTGGCATAGTATCCGCTGATGCAGGACATCCCTATGTCCACCCAGCATATACAATAAATGACGATATTAAAATTGTCTACTCGAGTCGCGTCGTGGCTCATCACTATATAGCAGATGAAAAATGGAATCGTCAGGAAAGCGATCATGTAGACGGCTAACATGACCATGTCCCAAACGAATCTGGAAATTAACCACTTCAATGTTTATGAATCCAGAAATTAATCAATTAAGATTTATGCTTAGCCTCCGGATTTTATGACTTTAAGAGGATTAATATATTATTTTCGCTACATTGAAATTATTAGTGAAAAATATAAATGTATATTTAGCCCTGCGTCTTGTAATTGATGTAGAAACTTTTTATTTTGCATAAAGATCCGGAGTCTATTTATGCTGCTGTGGAACGTTTGTTGGTTGTTCTCGTTGATTCTACTGGATTGTTGCAAAAAGGGTTAGGTGTATATTTTGAGAAAATTATAAAACTCATATTGATTGTGGATCGTTTACCTCCACTTACTGAAAGGGTGGATGATCCACCAATACGGAAGAGCAGCACGTTTTCTCTCTTCAGCGAATACAGCTGCCATGCTATGCAAATACAGGATCGTTTTAGGCGTATTTGCACTGACATTGAACATGCGCTTAAACTTCTCCAATAAGGTATATTGTTTGCCTTTGGTCGCCGAGGGAAACATACACAATTTCTCCAAATTTGTGGACAGTTCGCAACTATGCTCTGCCATATTCATCGTGTTTCACAAATATTTTTAATCTTCTCTCAATGGATCAACGTGAAACGGTAAACGTTTGTTTGAAGTTGGCAAATTATCCACTGATTTGAAGTTAGACGACAGGGGTCTGATACTCGAAATTAAAACTGGACCAGAGTATGTTTACTTGTTTATTAAAAAATTCTCGACGATCAAGAATATATCGAATCACGACCGGTTAGTATGGTACAATGAACGTCTATGAACCAAAGTACATACGTATAAACGTCTATTGTTTGCAGTGCGTGTTGCAGCGATGGTTTCGATGGGGATGCACGAGACACGACGGTAACGTGAACGGAAACGGGATTAGGTTTGTGCGTGTATGAATCGCGAGGATCAACTATCGTAATTGACAAATTAGAACACAGGCGAGTACGGAAGTATCGGTACCAGGATGTTTAAAGCTGCGATCAGGGGGATAGTAATCATCGTTTCAACCCTCCAACTGGTTCAATTTGTTGCTTAACATACGCTTCTCTATCATTGAACGCTCGAGAACCGCTTCGTTATCTGAAAATCGAACTATTAAAAGTGCCAAAATATTTTAACATGCATCTATAGCGTATAAAATTGAGCTATACGTCGTATAAAAGCTGTCTGAATACAAACTAATGTGTGTGTGTGTGTGTCCTTGTGAGTCTGTGTTACTGAATTATTCGACTGCGAGCCTAGTAGTCTAGATCTTTTTTACGATTACACTGTCCAACAAATTTCAACCTTTTTTATGTTTCCTAATTACTGTTGAGTGGTTCTTATAGAGTTTCTCGCGCCGATTCCGAATTTGTCTATAATTTTTCTCCTAGACGCACAGTTTTTGAGAAACATGGCTTTGAAAAAAAAGCAAATTTTTCAACTTTAAAAACAAATATTGTGATGTTATTATAAAAGATATTGAATTGTTCTTTACAGCAAAAGATTCTGTAGACTTTCCCGAATACAGTGAGATCCATTATTAATACATTATGATTAAACATGTTTAAACAATCATTAAAGATGGAGCAACACCACTTTTGCACCAATTTTTGAGGATATTTTTCAATTTATCTCAAAAAATAAGGGTCCAGCGGAAAATCGAACTATACCACGCGATAGACTAGACTTTTATCTTGAGAAACCATTCTTTTAAGTTTGTTAAAAAAAACTCTATAAGAACCACTCAACAGTAATCGTGGAACTTTAGTGTTGGACAGTGTCATCCCCTCGAATTTGCGTATTCGATGTTCGGATCGTTTCGAACCGGTGTCGATTTTCACGGGTGTCTATGTTTGAACATGTTCAAAGCGCCAGCGGGCTTCAATAACGTAGTGAACAGTGAAAATATCCAGGAACCATTTCGCAATTACTCGTAGTTTGAAGAAAGCTTGCTGTTTTACTCCTCTCCAGTTAGGGGGTCAAAAAGCGCAGCTAGAAAATGGCCTCCGTTAAAAATATAACTACCCACTTAACCTCAGTTATCAGTCTTCCCGGATATTTCTGTTTGACGTTTTAACGTACTCTCTAATCCAGTAAAAAAATACGACCCTCGGACGACGCCTCCATCGAGTCACTACCGTAGAAGAATCAAAGTAACTTGCTGCTCGATCTTCAGACAGCAATCGTCATATTTTCTTTCCAAAAAATCAATACGTAAATTTTCTTGAATTATTTTCACAGGATGGGAAAATTCTCGGCTCCCCGAGTTTACCCGAATAGCGTTTCACCTCGGAGCATGACGGATCAGACTCATTCACTATCCAGAAATTTTAACTTCGATAACAGCCCAATCTTGAGACTATAATCACCATCGGCTCGTCTGTAAATAATTTCAAAGGTAAAATATATTTTCTAAGGACGCTGATACCAATCATCAGAATGATCTGGAGTAGACGGATTTTTTAGGTTCCGATCACGATGATTCTTCTACGAAACTTTCTCGTCTATGAAAGTTTGCGCTGCTACAAAATCGCACTAATCGATCGACGACTATATTTTTCGTGGCGTTACAGTGACGTACTAGTACAAACATCGATCTGCGTTTTCATATTTAACAATCGCGCTATCGAGGTCAGAAGATTCTTCTGCCATATGCATAATATATGTATGTGTATAAATAATGTTTGTCTTTGGATACACCCTGGCGACACGTGTCGCCATTTTTACGGAGAACGATGTCACACATTACTCCCGCATAACGCAACACTTTTTGTTATTACACAGATCGAATATGAAATTATAAGATCACTTTATTCAAATTAATTATGCATAGAGTGAACGAGATCTTTGTACTGGATTTGTCTGATAAGTATTATGCACTCATTAGATACAATTTACGAATGTAGTTTAGTACATTACGGAGATTTAATGGATGTGTGGGATTTATTAAATTATTCGTTATGCAAGAGTTATGTGTTACCTCGTCGGTCGTCTATTAGAACTATTTCCAATATCATTTTACGACACATTGATTTTTAAATGCATGAATTATCAACCACTCTAGCAATTTACTTAACAATGACCACGGGGCACATCAAACACATTCTTTTAGTACGGCTCTTGTCACCGAGTCTGGCAGATGTTCAATGAAATTTTGTAAAAATCAGATCAACGAGCTTCCCTAACATTGGTTTATATTATTACTAGGCACTACTCTCCACCATTAAATCGTATTTTCCGCTTCCATTAATACTCCGTCGCGAACAACTTGTCGAATTGGAAATACTTTCTTTTCGTAGAGTATTCTTTAACCCATTAAATTTCATCGTCGACTAAATCCCAATTTGTTAAAAAAGAAAAACATCCACATTAAAAATCGTTCATTCGTTAATGTCTTTCAGTAAAACTGAGCTAAATTATATTTTATCAGAGTGAGACATTTAAGAGCATTTTCATGCAAAATAAAATAAGTGTCTTAATAAAAGTTAATGGGTTAAATAGGATTACGATACTAGTGTGGTAAGTAATCAATGGCCATTTGTACATCTTGTAACATCTCTCGACAAAATAATAAAAATTTACACTTCACACACTGAAGCGCGCACCAGAATGAAAATAAATAATAAATTTCCTCTAATCTTTCAAAATACCCTGCTCACATAATTCCAATGAAAATTTCCAATGGAGAGGCCATCGATTCCCCACCGATCTAACAATCTCGATTCACACAGAACAATTTCTTTACAGCGAACGGCAGCCAGTACATATCTGGAACGATACGAAACGTATGAAATCGTTACAAAATCCCCTAGAAACCCTCGAATTGGTTCCATTTGGTTCGTATATGTATCATAACACGGATTAAACGACTGCGACCCTAAAACGATCTCCTCGGGTTTCACCTCGGGATAAATTCTCCTCAAGTTTCTCAAAATACGTCTCCAAAAACGAACAACCGTGTGCGAAAGCGTCCTTGACCCTTCTCTACGTTCAACCTCGTCCAGGTTACCACACAGCGAACCTTACGGTTGCGAACACAATACTCGAGTTGATGAGTTTTGACTAGGAAATTGAGTCGGCGCTCCTGACGAGGCTATTGTTTGCCTCGCGACTTCGTTTTCTTGACACCTGTTGAATCTGTACGAGTCACTCGCGGCATATTACGTATGTACGAACTGCAACGACCACCTGTGTAGGTGTGGACAATGGTTGAAGTGGACGGTGAACCGGGCCAGGATCCATTTCAGTCCGTTTTAGTCCAGGTCGTACAAATTTCGAAATCCAGGTGATACAAATTGTCGGGATCACTTCGAAGAAGTTTTCAGATCGCGTGTCAAGGTCACGGAAAACATAATTACCAGCTTCAAAGAACAGCTGATTCAATGACCAATAATACATTCCATTCACCCATCGAACACCGAACCAAATCTCATCAACTCAAGCAGAGTTCGACGAGCAGCCACAGAACTCTGTCCGAATAAATCATCCTGGACCATGGTGCTGGTTAGGGTGTGCGGGTAGTGGGTGGATGGATGATCTTGGGTCGGTTTTACACGTCGATGCCGAGCAGCTCCCTGCTGTTGGCTCTCGAAAGTCGACGACGTATGCTGCGGCGACGAAACTCCTTCCATCAGACGGATGCGCGCTTCACACGAAGGCTGGTGGCGGTCGGAGGTCTGTAGCCCTGGTACCCCTCGTCCAGAAGCTCCGAAGTCGCTGGTCCGAGGCAGGTACACGAACACACGCTCACACAGTCATCTGCGTCCGGTACCAAGGTCACGTGACCAGCCAACAGTTTCCCGTTCACAGCCACCACCTCGCCGTCCAAGGTCAGCAGGTGATGGGGAGCTATCTGCAGGTCGTCGTTGTCGCGGCGAGCGTCTCCCGTGTTCCTATTGTTTATGCAAACATTATGTAAGGAAAAAAAGCCGTAAGGAAAAGAGGGTTCATTCAGGGACGGATTAAGCCCCGTAGCAGAAGTAGCAAACAGGGGCCCCACGCAGGCGCTTCATGCCAGGGGGCACAGATATTTTTACCAAAAAAAAAAAAAAAGGTAATTCACGGTGTTTGTTGAAAAGGTGCGCTACATTTGCGCACGGGCGGCACTGATACAAAGCCTAGGGTCTGGTCATATCATTTGCTACGGGCCCCGCGTTGGCTTAATCCGGCACTGGGTTCGTTAACGTATTTGGGCACACGGATAACCAAATGTTAACGACAGACTCGTTTCGATCTGCCTTCTTTTCGTAATTCGTTGGCGATCGTAATTTTACAAAAAAAAAAAAAACATTCTTCTGTTATTTGTGATTCCCTGTTTCTATGAATTTAGTTAGTGCGTATTAACAGGCAACCCTATAATTAGTAGTTCAACGATTTTTGGGTGGGTTGGAGGATCTTCGGAACGTTCTTTCGAGTTCGTTTGTGGTACGTAGAAATGTTGTTTTTGGATGTTCAGTCTGTAGTTGAAATGATCTTCACTTACATCGTCATGAAACGTAGCACAAGCAGATTTATGCTGGCAGCGACGACAGCCAAGCCGAATAGAATGAAGACTAAACTTAAGGCCACGTATCCTGGTTTGTTCGAAAGTGCGTGATCGTTCTGCAACATGTTTCGGTCCATTTTTAAACGACCATTAAAGGAATTGCAAGCAACGACGAATTTCGAGAGATATGCAATATTTAAAAGAAACATTCGGGCGGGTGTAATGTACCTGGAGAGCGACGTAATCACCGAAACCGATGGTAGTGAGCGTGACGAAGCAGTAGTAGAAGCTGTCGAAGTAGCTCCATCCCTCGTACCGCGAAAATACGGCTGCACCGGTGGTGATGATGATGCTCGACAGACAACCAGCTGCGAGCATGAGATTCATTTCCGTCGCCTCTGTTTTATTGCACCGTAGATAAGTCTTCGCCCGCTTGATCACCACGGATGCAAATTTGTTCAGACGTTCTCCGATACTCTGGAACATCACCAGACCCAGGGGGATGCCCACCATGGCGTACGCCATGCAGAATGCTTTACCGCCTATGGTAACTGGTGTCGAATGTCCGTAGCCTCGAAACGAAGAGAGATTTTGTCAGGAAAATATTGTCTCGGTGATTAAGGTATTTTTTCATATGTGCTCCACCAGCCATACAACTTTTATCCAGAGTTTTTCTTGAAATCGTTACGCGTGCGAAATTTCAAGGTCGACTCTTAATATCGATCGCGCATGGTGTACACGATGATTATATATGTCCCAATTACCTATCATAGCGAGCACCAGCGTCGCGAAATAAAAGGCACCCGCGAATTTCCACTGAGGACCAGCTTTGTGCGGTTTGTTCTCGATTATCACAATCTCGAGCATCTTGTAATCCTCCTGTGTGATATTGTACTTCTTCATCATGTTCCGGCGAACCTCTGAAACAGATTGTTCACCATTATCGCTCGTAATTGAACGCACAAACGCGCTAGTAGAATATGCCACTCAATCTTCTCCAGTCTTCGTTTTTATTAATCTCTACTTAATAAGTACTCTACTCACTCTACTGGAGCTCACTGTTAATGTAATTGCGAATTTGACACCCTAGACTGGACCAACTCACTTCCTAAGAAAAACTTGGGTACATAATTTTTATTGTTTCGATCTTTCAGATTCTCTATATCTGCAGTCTGCGAAATGCTCACTAGATTTTTCAAAATTTTCTCTCCACTTTTATTCTGACCGAGCAGGCACCCTGTATATTAGAATGGACCAACTCATATCAAAATACAAGTTTGAACATCACCATTTTTACAGATACATTATTCTCACTTCAAAGATACATTGCGCATCTTTCTATTTCCAACTTTCCACAATTTTAAAAGTCAACCCCCACATCCCCTTCTCCTGCTTCTCACCAAAAACACTCTCGAGACACGTGAACCAATGCAGTTCGAAGGGGAACTATGCAAAAATACACTCACCGGAGAGAAACTCCCAGCGTTTTCTCTCGGTGTTCGACTCGAGCGCGTCGAACACGGCCGCCCCTATCAGCAAATACGTGAACGTGCACACTACGAGCGACAAGGTCCTGACATTTTGCCTCTTCATCTTCGCAGTCTGTCAGCGGCAGAGCGAGAGTGTCAGGCTTGAGTTTCGGCACCACCCCGAGAGACGCTAGCACCCTCGTCTTTTGTGATATCAACCCTCTCTCTTTCTCTCTCTCTTTCTCTCTCTCCCTCTCTCTCTCTGTTTTCAACCGTTCAACCGCGCGTCGTTTTCACTGTCGCCGTTTCTCACTCGCGCCACTGCCATCCGAAACGGTACATAAAGCTGTGCATTGTAATTTCCCGAACGCGACGCTATCGATTCGACATGTTTCGGAAGGAACGCCCGTTTCAGATGGGAACGTCGAGACGCGTGCACGATCCACGAAGGCCAGCACCCACCACGCTGCTCCCGCTGCCAACGCTGTCGGATGAAGTATTGATCTGACGGCAGCGCCAGGATAAGCGCCATGGAAACCGCTGTCGAGTGGTTCTCATGGATAGCAGGCCGGTGGATGGTAAAACGGGAAGAGAACGCTGTTGCAATGATCTGGGTCGGTCAGTAATCAGTAGACAGTGCATACTTATGCACACATTTCTGACAATACTAAAATTTGTATTTTCTAGTATTTACTTATTAAGTATCTTTTATTTTACTTAGACCTGGGTGAATGTTCCAGCAGCCGAAAGAAGTTTCACATTTATTATGCTTGTGAAAAATTGCCTGTAAATCCGTAGTCTGGAATTTTTTAAAATAAATTGATGATTAGATCGAGCATTTATGATAGTATTGAAATTGTTGTGCAGTGGTTTTAGTGATAGTCTAGGCTGGCGAATGGTAAAAGTGATTGCAAACGCAACTGCAGTGGTACGAGTCGGTCAGTGATCAGACATGATACCTGCCTCCAGAATTTATGACGCCATAGAAATAGCGGTGGTTTTAATGGTTGCTAAGCTGGCAAATGATAAAGTTGGTGGTAAATGCAGCGGCAGTGGTCTGAGTCGGTCAGTGATCAGACATAATGTGAGTCTCGGTCGGTGATAGAATGCTCTTGATGTTTTACAGCATAATAAAGAAAATCGATGCAACTAGCTGCAACAGATGACTCGGGAGACACGTTACCGGCAGAGGGAAGATCCTGTAGATAGATTCTGTGAGACCTTTCGATCCTTTGAACACGCTTGCACCCGGACGATATAAGGCTTAAGCGGCAAGAATAATTGGAGCACTAAAACTTGGCACTCGATGGAGTTTCGAGTTAACTTTACGGACCGCGTCTAATCGAGTTGCTTCTGTGTTCTAGTTCTCTTGTACCCGGGCTAGCTTAACAATGTCCAACCTGTTAAACGCTCTGGAAAGCGATCCTTGAATAAACGAATCTTTCGAACGACTTTCCTTAATGCGTTCAATTTGTACAAGACATTCAAGCGGAGATTCTTGGAAACACTGTCGTCGTCAATCTAGTAATTACTAGTAATTACACTGATAAAATGATTATTTTACTGATTACATCTGATACCTACGTGGATTCTTATTCAATCTTCTACGAATCTGTTTTTAAATGCACCATTTCAAAATAGGTTGCAAAATTTGTTTCCCAGACATTTTCTAAATTCTTGTGAAAAATAACATTTTGTAGACACGATGCAGTTCGATTTTATTTTTGACTCCCAGGAATTTATAGGAACGATCAATTTTTTTCTGCAGATTATTTCGCAGAAATTCGATGAAAATGCAAATTTGCACACGGTATCGAAATCCCTTGGTCTCAAGGGAACACAGATCAGTTATTGGCGTATCGATGGAGCTCGTGTAACGGATAATGATTAATTTGTCGAATTAATCGGCGATCGATTCCCGGCCTCTATGACACTGAATTTTCCAGATTTGCCCCGCGGCTTGATTGATTATCGGAAAAGCATTAGCAAGTATTATTGAAGAGTTCGTCCATACACGATCGCGATGATTAATCCCGGCGGCGCGGCGGTGTCATTATTCCTGGAATTTATCTACGACACGCGCGGGATAGTTACGTCGTTACACGCCGGATATTGATTTCGTAACGAAGGGATAAATCTGGGGTCCATCGACGCCGCAAGGAAGACGCGGATTTCCGCATAATTACAACTTCGTCGAACACTCCGTTACAATTCTCGGCGAGACTTGCTGAATACTGTCCCCTAATTATGCCGAATGTATTCACTCGCGCAATTAGATCCATTCCGCTCGCCTAAAATAGAAATAGCACAGCGATCTGCCTGGAAACGCTTCAAAGAATTTCTTAAAAATTGCAATACACGCCGCACTATTAGGGCCATTCCCCTGTGATTTTTTGCCGCAGTAATGAGCTCCTTCGTCACTTTAATGTACGTAATACTGAGGGTTTGATTTTTTTTATTAAAAATGCAAGGTAAGTTGCTTTTTGGGTTTTTATCGTATCGAAGTAGGTATCTAAATAATAATGAAACTTTCCCCTAAAAAAATATAATACTATAAGTTTCGTCGTTCGAAAACATGTTATAATACAAGTTGGGAAAAATTTTTAGCGCTCGGCGGGTTCATTGCTAAATTAAGTTTATAGCGATATTAGCATTTTATGTGCCGGGCCTTTGTTACGATTATATTACCATTTGTTTCGGGATTATGTTTGTTAAGATTACTTAGCTATGAATATTCATTCGTGACAGTGATTTACATTGTATAGAAGTCCGCAGCTTATGGAGATTATAAGTTAATAACGATCAGCCGTATTCCATTTTATCTGTGCAGAATAGAAAATGGTATTTTATTAGCAGTATTAACTTACCGAGACCTACAGCACAAAGTCTAACAATTTATTTTTATAAGAATCGCAAAGATTAGATCTTTGTACAGACTAAATATATAATTAAATTGCAAGCAACAAGAGAGTGAAATAAAAATACATAATACACTGTCTGCAGAAAATATTCCAGCAGCATTCTTAAATTCCCCTAACAGTTTCACTATTTCACATTCGAACAACTCGCATCCATCATAAAATCCACAGTCTAATAGCATTCTCTACATTTAACTTTAAAGCCGCATAAAAATGTTTCCACTTTTCTCCCGAGATAAACCAGAACAGTTTTATCAATTCCAAGCGGGGATCCACAACGTTATCTTTTATTCCCACCATATACATGCACCCGTGCAAGCAAATTCCTCAACGTGTCCCGAGTCGAAAGCCAATGCGGTTCGGCTCCTCCAATAAAGGATCGAGCGTACATTTTCGGAATATCCGGAAGACGTTCGACGGAAATGGATCGACAGTATGGGATGTAGCTCGGGGTTCGTGTTTTTCAGCGATATAGATCTCCCGTAAGTGCGGCGTCGGTGAACATATGTTATTTGAAATTATGTATTGGATAAAATGGAAATAAAATTGTATATTTTTTATTTGATATCATTACGCTATACAGTAAAGTGCTCATTTCAGAAAAATACTCAGGTCTGTGCTGTTTCTCACCTCGCCGACCGCCCCGAACGTAGAAAACACGCGCCGGGCCGAGCCGAGTCGAGCCCGGATACGTCAGTCGTGATTGACCTGTGTTTTTCGTTAATAACTCGAGAACCAAGCCGCGTATGACGGCTAGTTTTCGTTAAAAATGATGTAACATGAAGATTCAGTTACCGAAATATTGGCTTTGGATTTTGTTACTGAAATATTGGTCGAAAACATGATATCAATGTTCGGTTTTTCGTGATGACAATTTTATTTCGATTCATACGAACATTCGAAGGGGTGTCTTGTTGCAATTCTTCATCCCCGAGAAATGCATTTATTGTTGCTTCTCGTCGCGCAGGAAGCATTACGTGTAAACACAAACCGCACACGTGGAATATTAACAAAGTGTCCACAGAAACCCGTAATGAGGCTTCACATATTGTTACTTCAGACAATAGCAGTGGATGTACGCATTTCGTCTAACTGGCAGGAACATTAGCTCCAACCCCTATGGTATTGTCTGTGTGATTTTAATTAAGCAGCCACTTTCAACATATAGAAGCGTGTAGAAACGATCCTGGGAATATGCATTCTGATTTTACACTTGTCTTGCCAATCGCCTACAATTACCGAAAGTGTCGAAATATTCACCACGGATATTCACCATTTACAATTATTGTCAAAATTGGGCTGAACTTCCACCCAGGGGACCAAAAATTTTCAACTTTTCTGAATATAATATTATACAAAAAAGTAGGGCTGGGTTAGATCTTGAGTTCCTCGCACTAGAATTTAAAGTTTTATCATTTTATCGTCGAATTGTATAATATTACATTCTCAAAAATTTGAAATTTTTGGTCCCCTGGCAAGCGTTTAACCAAAAATTGTTTCAGATGAAGCAACAGCTGTTTGATTAATGGGCTAGATAAGTCGTTTTTGACCACAAATTCTTCAGGATCCTTATTGTCCCGTTCTCGTGTTCGAGGGGATGATATCGATTTCTGACGATAACTGACGTTTCACCTGTGGACCGTGCCAAGGACGCTACTTCCCGCCCGGTAATTATACTGCTTAGGAGATTGTCGTCTCGATTAACCATAGTAATTAGGTTTCTTGGAAAGGTCGCTCGAGTCAAGACACCACGGGAGTGCTGGCACAGAACTGAAAAACATGACTTCCAGGAATGTTTCCCTTGATTCAGTCGACGCTTGGCGCTGCGTGTACATTTACACACGGAAACTGGATTGAAGGAAACGCGACATATGCAACAGTCGTGTCACTCGCATTTGTATAAAAAAATTTCACGAACATTCTGAAACAGAAAAAGATTTAATAATTTTAGATTTCTACCTCTCCCTCGTGAAGAATTCGATGATTTCTTCTTTTAATCAACGATTAACGATTAACTTCATCAATCGATTGAATCAGTCGCCGATTTTTCAGTGATTACTTTCTTAATCGTACACATTAATCAATCGATCTTGATTAAAATTTTAATCGATTAATGCCCAACTGTGATATGGAGATCTTTAATCAAACGAATTCGGTATCTCTAAACAAGAAATCCGAGATCGATTGATTAAGTGCTTACAATGTTTGTGGGTAACCCACTCACGTGCAGGCTGACATGTAGATCTCATCAGGAGCATTTCAATTGGTCAGTCGAACAATGATTCCACCGTCCACTATTATTTGCTCTTGGAATACAATTACCGGGAACGTCGCAGCGACATTCAAATTTCAATCGGAGCCTATTCCTCGAATAATCCTAACCCGTTGCACTTGGAATTTGAGCTGTACCGGGTTCCCGCAGGATGCCAGCTGTGACGTCATGAATATTTCTGCTTCATGTCAATATAGGCAACCATAGGTGAGCGATGATGATTTGTCCCTACAAATCTTTACAATATAAATATTGGAACTAGGGTGGACTGTACAGTGATCGGCACCCTAAGCCGAAATCGTAGTAAAAATCTTTTCATCCTTTTTTGAAATGTTCAAACGAGCTTAACTTGCTATTATTATAAGCTAACAGAGATTTTTCAGCAAAATCAAACAGTTTTACGAGTCATAAATCTTTTATTATAAAATATATTCGGTAAATAACAATCGTAAGACAAATAGTACAGTCATTGGCGCGAATTGTAATTTAATTGAATGAAGATCTGAATTATAAATGAAAATTTTCAAATCTCCATATTTTTAAGTACGAATCGTAGACGAGCCTGTCCGCTTGAATTGAACAAAACCAGCGAACAAAATTCTGAAACGAACACACAAAATGTTGAACCATCAATCGTCACCTCGGAATTATGTGGCGATTCAGGTTGTAAGCATTCTCGTTCAGTTCGAGCCGTCAATCGCATAGACGAGAGACATCGGGATCGGACTATTTGCATGCAGATACGATCCTAGACGGATGATGCTGCTTTCGAAAGGCCATGTCGATAACGAACAGCGACCTATATTGCTAATAACGTTGCGCTACAGCGGGCGAGGCATCAAGGAAATTTACCGTGGCTTTCGCCGGCCGGTTATAGCTGTCACCTTATTTGTCAGGAAAATTGCGCTATTCGGTCGTGCGTCAGAATTCGCCTTGAATGCGACACGCTCCGGATACGCCGTTACAACGCCGACGTCCTTTGCGATCCGCCTTTTTGTCGCTTTACACCCCCGTGCACCCTCTCTATCATTGCAACGCCGGCCATTCCTCCTTTGTTAATTAACGTAAATTGTGGAAAGAAGCCGGCAACGACGACTATCCTCGGCCTGACCCCGCTAATTGGCGCGGAGGCGAGAATCATTTAAATTCGATGCCGGCGAGCGAGAACTCGCCACTCACCGCCCACACCTCTCGTCAACGATTGATCGATATTCGATTATTTCAACGAGAGTGCTTCCTTCGCGGAAAAAAAAATTATTCCACATTCTCCGGAGATCCATGCACCTGACAAGAAAGATTCAAATTAATGCGTCCGTGTATCGTGACTGAAATATTGGCTTGGCAAGAAAGTGATTTCGGCATTTTAAGGTGAAACAGAGCCCGATTTTTTATTCAAGCAATGAACTTTAATGAATAAGATGTTTTCCCTTTTGTTCGATGATCTTCCGCCGAAAAGAATGAGAAAATTGATTAAAGTTCATCGCTTGAATAAGGAAATTCGGTTTTATTTCACCTTAAAATACCGAAATTACTTTCTTGCCAAACCAATAATATTGAAATGCAGCAACACCGAGGAGCGGCTTGCGAATAAATCGAACGCACCGCGTTCATGTTCGGCGGCCGTTTCCAGCGTGACAGCGCTGCCGTTTAGCAGTTTATGATAAGCGGCATTAGGTTGCAGAGTGGCTGACCTATTTCCAGAACTCGGCAGACTCCAGCAACGAGCTAAAGAAAGAAACGTAGCCGCCCTCTGATGCTCCGGGCGGCGAAAGAAAAGTCTTTCCCGAGGATCTCTCTCTCTCTCTCTCTCTCTCTCTCTCTCTCTCTCTCTCTCTGTCTGTCTGTGCTCAGAAGGCTTCCCTTAGTTCGTCGTACCTCAGCCGCAGCCATCACCCGACTCCAGTTTACGATTTCTTCCAAGAACGGAGAAAGGCATTACCACGGGGCATTGCTTTCGTCGCGATCACGGCAAACTTTCGTGCATGCCACCACCTGGTCCCGAATGAGCACCTTCCACCCCCTCAAATCGACTTCAGAATGTCAGATATAAAAGAAAAGATTAGGGTGGCCGGTACTCGTTTCGAAACGCATTAAGATAAACCCACGCTGGACAGCTACTGGCAATTCCGAGGAACATTAAGGTACGATCGAATTGAAAAGGGGATGGTTTTCAAAAATTTATCGTGAGAGAACTTTCTGCAATCTAGTCAAGCATAGTTCAGTATTTTAGACAAATTTTTCTAACATCATTTTTACAACATAATGTTTAATCGTAGGTGGTTTGAACTGTCCTATATGGCATCGCACGAATCAAACAGTAAAATATTGACGCGTTGAAAAGTCAATGAATCAAATGAAATCGCAATTTGCAAATTATCGAGAATAATTCTACTTAAACTCCTTTCACCAATCCTACACGAAATTGTACTCCACTTTATTGTACTTCCGCACAGAAACAGAAGGAGGCGGTTCCAATTAACTGAAAAGGATTCGCGAAAATGTTCGTGTTCACTGAATACGCGAGTCTATCGCAACGATGCGATGCATCGAAGTTCTGTAATTATTTTCCGCTTTAAATCACTAAAAGTTCATCGATCCGACCGAGGTTATTTTCGGCTGAGTAATTGTTTTAATCTAAATTTTTTAAATGCCGAAGTATCGGTGAACGCCGTTGCAACCGATATCGAATTTTTATTCGACGATATTGGTTGACCTAGCTCTCAAAAATCCACGGATCGTTGGGAGACGAGGCGCGGGAGTAGCAAACAGGCGTAGGTGGCACCGTTAATTCACGGGTGACGCGCGCTATCAAGCTTCGCTGATTTATGGCACACTTGTGGCGCGAACTTTGCCTCGAGATCCAGGGCCAGCATCGATACATCGACAAGCGGAGTCAAGTTCAATTACTCTTCGATCTACCTGAACGACCAGCGCGGCGAGGAGAGAACCGTCTTGGACTGCTAGCTTTATTGCCCGGAGATAGTGCGACCGAGACGAGATTCCTCCAGGATTGCTCTCCAGAAACTGCATGATTCCAGAGACGACAGTTTCGGCAGTCTTTATTCTTTTTGATTGGAATAGTTTACATTGACAAATTACTGGATCCCTTACGTGTATTTATTGGGAATTTCGAAGTGCACTTGTACATCGAACGACTCGCCCTTAAGGACTATCATGGGCAAACTTACAGTGAGCCACGAAGGCATTCGAACGCCCTTTAAAAGCGAATAAATTTTTTATAATTGTACCAAACGACCTGATTCTTTATAATCAATTAGAAGAAAAGATTTTCTAAAAATTATAATTTACAAGGTCACATGCAAAAATAAAAAAGGCATTTTTTCAAACTTTGATGTTGAAGATTTAAAATATTTCATCGAAATCGGTTGACGCAGAAAAAAAAGTCGTGTAAAACTACGATTTTCACCATTTTTATGAAATTTTCAGCATGTGTACAACTACTATAGACCTACAAAACAATTATTTTAAATTTCCTTTGAGGGCCCAAATAAGAAAGTTTTTTAAAAAAATGCATTTTCTATTTTCGCATGCAACTTCGTAAATTGTAATTTTCGGAAAATCTTTTTTGCACATCATTTAGTAAATCAATACTTCAAATGTCAACGTATCATTTTTTTCAAGATTGCAATCGATGTAGACAATTTTCATTAAAAAAAATTCGCAGACATATACAAATACGCAGAAACAACGTATCTCTTTTTATGAAACTATTGAGAAACTCGCTGTCACCGTTAATAACGAGCATGACTCCGGCAAGTTGCACGAAACATAAGGTGAATCAATCACCGAGCCGGATGATTCGTGAGCGAGACAGCTACGTGTCCCAATAGCGAGGAGGATGGATAAACAATGTCGTCGGGAAACTTTCTATATTCCCCACCTCCAGATCTGTGTCATAAAGCACGACGGTGGTAGTTCGAGCCCGTTAGACAGTGAAAAGTGAAGGTAATGACAGGCGAGCGACTCGCGAACGTCGTTAACCGTGCGATCGCAATTACAGCCTCCCATTTAATTACGCGGAGGATGTTTGTAAGTGCTGGCGGAGCCCACGGTTGCGTTTTACCTCGTTACGGGGGGCCGAGCCCGAATAGGATCGTAAGCCGACACCTAAATTACAGCGACAACTATGGTTCGGTATGTGGGCGCATCTTAATTAACTCACTGTCCCGGCAAATAGTTTAACCATCGACCATTCGCGTAATCTACGCCGCGTGTGTTTACCTTCTACGAGTTGCGTGGGCGCGGCCATGCTTGAATAGATTACCGGCGCATCGCTCCCAATTGATCAGCGTGCTTAACGTAATTAGTCGATTGTGTAAGTTCACGTATAATCGGGTTTTTAGCGGGCGGTAAACACGTGTCGTTCGACTTACGTTATCTATGCACCGCGTACACAATTGCGGTGGATCAGTCTGATCCGTCACGCTCCGAGGTGAAACGTGTGCGTCGGTGACTTTTTGCTGGGCAGTGAATAGACAGCGGATTTTATGCATTCATGATAAAAATGAATAGATGCGATTTGGAACAGTAGAAATATTGTTATATTATTTCCGACCCATTGAATATATTAAGGAAGAAAATCTATTTGTTTAGAGAGAGAAACAGATATCACTTTTCACTTTTTGATCTCGGCTATCTTACAAATAGTTTATAAAAGACCGGTGCACAGGATAAACATTCTTTTCGCGGAATTTCATCGAACGCAAGCATTTCCAAAGGGAAGAAGTTATTTCGATCTATGGGAAACGTGCTGTTCGAGTAACCTAAATACGCGTCTACGTGCACGTTACGGTATTTACATTAAAATATATTAAATCTGAAACATTCGAGTTTAAAAGCTCGACGAAACGTATCACCGGCTTTGACCCATTTAAACGTGAAAATCCGTTGTACGCTGGCGACCGTTACCCGACGAATTTTCAATAACGAAAACGCGTATAGAATGTTTTCCACGTTGTCAATTTCACGGTTATTGAACGGAGGCTAAGCATTCCGTGCACTCTGCCTATCCGCTTTCGCACAAAAAAAAATACGATAAAAATGTAATCATGGTGAAACAAAGGAGAATTTTATACGGATGGACGGGGCTTCTGTTCCGCCGGCTAAGTGCGGAATTAATTGTATCTCATTAATACTACGTTGTGAAATACACAATAAATAAACAAGCAGTCCTTTTTCGATGTTCCCATTTTCTTCGGACTGTGAATATTGCGACTGATCAAATAATTTTTTGCAGGAGCTATCATCCTTAACGGGACTAATCCCGTACTTTATCTGAAATTAGATCGTCTGCTAGTGTCGGAGAACACCAGCTCGGCGGCGTTCTCTTGAATCGTCCTGGGTTCTGGGACCCTTTTAAGAGACGTTGAAACTTACAATGGGAGAAGTGTCAAGGCATCATCCTGTCTCGCAGCGCACGGTTTAATAAGAAATTTAATAAGATCCCGTGGCGCGATAGCTGCGACTGTCGTCAAAGTGGACGGAATGCAGCTGTAATGTAACAACGGCAGCGAGTAAACGATCGGCGACATTAGTATCCTCATCGGGAGAAAGTTCCTCGAGGAGAAAGCTGGCGAAAAATGTATTCCGTCCGTTAAAATGTTTTACATGCCGTAAAAATATAATCCTTCTTCTCCGGGGGTTGAAGTAGCCTGATTTATGCATTGGATTCAGCTGGCACTCGAAATTTCTCGGCAAGATGGAATAATTTTCAAGCGCGACGAGTTTAGAAGTCCACTCGGTCCTTACTTCGAGAGTTTAAGCTGTTCGAAGGAGGAAAGTTTATGTTTTAAAGAGCATGGACTGCGTTCGCAGCCTTTGAGAGCCCGAAGACCCAGAAACACAGTTCTCCGAAGTTTTATTTCTGCAGTGTTTCTTGTA
This sequence comes from Lasioglossum malachurum, assembly GCA_028455605.1. NCBI lineage: Eukaryota > Metazoa > Arthropoda > Insecta > Hymenoptera > Halictidae > Lasioglossum > Lasioglossum malachurum. The sequence goes on from CM052316.1 coordinate 5,945,847, forward strand.
CTTACTTTTCATTTAATTAGTCACTTTCGAAACAGTCTAAGTACTTCAAGGAACGATTTCATTCACGCTTCTCTTTTAGTATTCTAGTGTTCCTTTTAACGTTTTTTAATACGTTCTTCTACCTTGTAGGGTGTACAATATCTAATTTATAATTCAGCGCTACCTTTAAGAGCTTAACACGAACGAAAATCCGGTAACTGAGATTAAAATACCTCTAATTACTGGAACGCTTAATTATACAACGAAAAGGGCGATATTCATTTTACGAATGAAATCTATTTGTGCTAACAATAGATTAAAACGATAATTACCTTCCAGAGAGGTAAACTGAAATATGATGTCGATAATTATCAGCAGTATTAATACATAAATATTTGATAGTTTGTGGAGCGCGTGGAGATGTATTTTCGTATATATTGTAAAATTATTTCCCAAAAAATATTTTGAAGGTTAACATTTCTTTAGAACATGGTTTTAAGTATTGTATTACTTTCTGGTACATTTGTTTCATAATATAATCACGATATGACAGATAATAAATTACTTCATCATATATTTCCAAGTCACAATTTACTTTACCATGTTCTCAACTCAAAATTTACTTCACAACACGTTTCTTTGCAACAAACCCCCACATCCAATCCAAAATCCAACCTTGAAATCTAATTCCTGTCCTCGACGACTCTCCGACGCCCTCCGGACGTAAAAATCCATCCTCTCGATGGTGCGGACCATTTTCCCCTGGTTACATTATTGAACGGTCCCCCGTAACGATACGGAAATCCGTGGTAATCCCGATCACGGTCGCCTCGGTGTCCAGTCAAGCGAAAAGAACAACGAATTCGTGGGTTGCGTGGGAGGGAGGGTTTCCGCAAAGTCAAGGAGGACGACCGGAAGTTTGCCGTCCGCGAAATTGCACCGCACAGTGAAACGAGTACGAAAAATAACCGGTCCGATTGCATACATTGTTTTCAACTTTATTTTTCCGAGTATATATTCTAAAAAAAAAAATGGCTAATAATTTCGTGGGACACAATCTCGTTATTGTTATAAATTGATGCAAGATAGTAATTTTTTTTTTACATTTGTGTGTACACTGCACATTTACTGCCACGGAAGATTAACAATTTTTTGATCCCGTCATATGGAGTTCTACCGTATCCTTTTTAATTACAATATCTTTTCGATGTCCAAGAAATTAGGAGTTTCGCTTCACAGTGCTCGCCACTGGCAATCGATACAAGAATAGAATTTGGCATTGAAATCGTTCGCAGGGAAGCGGCTTTCGCCCACAAGCTCCGAACAACAATCAAACTGCAATAAATCGACGGCCCGCAACGTGCACAAGCAAAGCCGCAGCCCTCGCCAACTTTCGCAACACCTGTTATGGGTATTTGTCGAAAAAGTTCGCGAACTCGGCCGCGAATTTTATGGAAATGATCGTGCTGTGGTCATTCGGTGTGTAATTGCGATTGATGAGCACGAGGGGAGCTTGCTGAAGGTTTTAGGGATCCTCCGAGAGTTCACGTTCGAAAACTATCGACTGGTTATGGGCTTTGGGTTCATACAAATTGATAGCGATGGTGCGGGGGATAATTTATGCTGTTATAGAACATTCCGATCCATTAAAAACGGAAAAATTTGTATATTAACGGAACACAGTATAAATTTTACAACTGCCTATGGAAAAGAATTGGAGTGTTCACGTTTTTCGAGAAATTAATTACCGCTATTCTGTTCGTACCTAACACAATTGTTTAGAAAATAGAAATTCCGTAAAACTATTTCGGACACATCGAGTCGAGAACAAAATAATGCATCGCGAAACACATGTTTCGAAATTCCATTACGAGCACACCCGTCGAAAAAGCTAGAAAAATACGTATGGAAAATAATTGGAATTCGCGTGCAGAATATCGACGATACCGTATGGAAATCCGTCGTTTGGGTGATTTTTTTTGTCAAGCCACGTCGAAGTAAATGAATCACGGAGCTCTTGTATAAATAACGAGGTCGCTAAATTCGTCGACGCCATTGCGCGTCGGTCATCGCACGTTCGCGAAATTATTAACGGTGCGCTCGCACCTCGAGCAACGATCTTTTCTCTTCTTCTTTGTTTTTGTTTTTCCATGCACGCCAATATCACGACTCGACTGTTTCGACGAGGACTTCCTGCGACGGGACACTGCGAGAAGAAAATACAATGGCGCCGCCGCAGAGAAGGGGATCAAGAAACTCAACCGGGAAGGATCGCGCCACGGAGACACACTATACCCACCGACGGTTTCGCAAACGGCCAGAAATCTCGCGTCCATTGCAGCCCAGTCAATCCCTCAGCGTGCCGGAATTAGTTTACAGGCTGCTCAACATTGACAAACATAACCAAGGTGCCTATCCGACGCGAGCCGCGAGTTAAATTCGCTACAGATACTTTTACAAAACTATAACAAATCGTTGAACTTTCACTCAGCGTATAATACACTGCATAATATTATACAATTCGACGAAAAAATGATAAAACTGCAAGTTCTATTGCGAGGAATCGAAGACCCTAACCCAGATCTAACTCGGACTATGCTCAGACTACAGAAGCTTGGATTCCGCGCACTAGAATCGAAAGTTTTATCATTGTTTTCGTCGAACCGAACAATATTACATTCTTAAAAGTTGAAAATTTTTGGCGTGAAAGTAATTACACGAAATCTGCAGTCTAAAGATAACATCTCTGTAGAAAATGATTTAATTTCTTTTTGCTGTAACGCTGTTCTGGCGAACGAGGAAAATCTTCCGCGAAGAAATTCTAACCCCAATATTAAATTTGGGGGAGAAGCGAGTTTGACGCGAACAGCAGTGGCAACGGAGTAATCGAGATTTTGATGGTGCTCGATAGGAACGATGTCAGTGCAACGAGGAGTGAAACCGTCGATGGACAGGGTTCCGTACCACGACAAAATACGGAAGTATCAAGATCTCCGTGATCCATCGGACGACGCCTCGTCCGTTCATGAAAGCTCTGCGTCCGTCACCGGGTCCGGGTACACAAAATCGGAAGCAACGTCCATGGAGAACCTGTCCCGGGTGATGAAGGTCACAAATAGCTCGTGGGCTTCTGGTTCTGCGGACAGTAGCGTATCGAATGTCTCCATCGAACCGATCACTCTCGCGAACTCGATGGATAACACCAGGGCGTTGTTGAAAAAGAAGTCCCTCGTGCAGATCATCAACAACTACATCAAGGCTGGCATAGAAGAAGGTGAAACTCATCATTTCAATCGTACTGAGCCAGAAACTTTCTCATTGACTTTTCTAGAGGGTTTTGACATTTCCGGATTGGTAGTTAAAGTTACGTTAGTCTGACATCGTACAAGGCTCGAATGAATTTGTGCACGAAATCAAGATTGCGTATATTCTAGGCAAAAGGCACGCCAAGAGGTACATACGCAAAGCTCTCTCGTTCGGCGTGAAGTCTGGATACTTAATCCCAACAGATCCTCAGGGTCAAGTGATACGAGTGTCTCCAACGTTGGTGGAGTCGAGAAAAAGCGAACCACAGTCACGTAGAAGACGTCGCCGAGCCAGACAAGGTGACGGGGATTTAAAGTACGTTAATCGCAAGGAACAAAGACGCCGCACAACCCCGCCCTTGACCAGCAAAAGGAAACTCCGTCGCGATACATCCTTGGACAGAATGGTCCCTCAAAAGCGCAGAAAGTCCTCCGCATCAAAAACCCCAGGCATGAACTACAATGTGAATTATGCGGCCACGAGGAAGAAGGACGCGTCCGCTGCTCGCCAGGACGCGCCTCGGAACAGAAGGAAGACGTTAGTATACCGCGTCCAATCCTTTAGCCCAAGCTGTCAATTAATTTATTTATATACACTTATACCTATTTATGAATTTTTATGTATTTTTCTATTATTATTAATCTATTGCTTCACGGTTGTTCAATGCTGACCCTTCGGATTTTGTAAAACATTCGTTCACATCGAACTGTTTTTAATGCTCGGTCTCGCTGGAATTTTTTAACGTTCGTTCAGACTGAATTTTTCGAAGTTCGTTGTTAATGAATCTTTTTACGTTCGTTTTTATCGCATTTCCTGGTCGTCAATTTTTAAGGACTTGTTCGATGTACATTCTCAGCTGCGCTCGTTCTCATCGAATGTCTTTAACGCTTACGTAACTTCGTTTTACTGCTTCTTTATTTTTTCGTTCATTCCTTTCGTCTATTTATTTTGTTCATCGGACAGACGCAGATCATAACACCACTGATTGGATATCATCTTGATAAGATCGTCAATTTACGCATATGACATTATAGTCATTTTACTGCAGCCATTAAAGTCTTTTTATTGCGTGACCTCCTTGCCGAGCCGGTGTCAATTTTTATTTGCGTTTTTTATACGCTCTAGATGACACTGTAAAACCCGTACGGATACGTTCCCACAATAAACGCGCGCGTTTGTATTTAATATCTACTCTTTCTCCTAAATTTATATGTACAGTGACTCCCACTAATAATTCGGTATAGCTAGAGCAATTAGTTTACTCGAGGATGTGAAAAGGAATTTTTCCAAAAAGTGCAGTTGGTCGGAATTGCAGAGAAAATACTAGAAATTCCATTCTACAACGCTTTTATGTGGGCCTATATTGAAAATTTAGAAAATATGTTTTGTAGACCCGTGTCAATTATATGCTTGTGAAATTTTTATTGAAATCGGTTAATGCAGAAAAACCGACAGACATTGAAAGATGTAAGAATTCTTAGATTTACTGCCGTTATGGGCCGAAAGTCGTGAAAATCTGCAATATTTACCATCTTTACACGTTTTTAGCTCATTGCAACGTCGACGGATTTTTACGAATTTTTTCAGGATACGTTTAATTGGCACAGATCTACAAAACGTATTTCTTAAATTTTCAATATAGGCCGACATAAAAAAGTAACTTTACTGTAACTTTACCAAATCGCAATTATTGATCTCAGGGACCAAGTAATGCGAAGACCAACAGCGAAAGGGTCCGCGGAAACGTTGAGACGAAAACGAACCACCAGGCACAAAGACGAGATGGTCGAACAACGACGCAAAGCTCGTTCAACGAAGTCCCCGCACACGGTCAAGCAAGCAGCGAAGCGTGATTGCTCGAAATGTCAAGAAGATTTGACAGACGAGGATGATAACAGCACGAAGTCCAGCGATAACGATGCGAATCAGAACACCGTGACGGAACGACGCAAGTCGGAATCAAGCGGAGGGTGTGATATCGAGGGTGCCAATGAAAATCCTGGGCATCCGTCGCAAGAAGTCGAGGATCAGGTAGAATTATCGAACAACGACGAGATCGGCAACAACCCGGTCGAGGATGTACATTGATGAATAATTTACGTTTTTACTACTCACTTTACCGTCATTTCGATGCATATATCATTTTGTATATTTTATGAATTTTGGAATTTCATTTGTATGATGAGAATTGGCTGAGGATGCAAAGAAAATAAAGGAAATTTTCAGACCCGAGGAATTGTTGAAATATTTTTTATTCTGCTAGATTGGTAAGCGATGCGTGGAGACCGAATTATTTTACTTATAGACTGTGGCTCTGTGTGCAAATATAAATTTTTGTAAGATTGTTTGTTGAGAACGGAGTCGAGGAAAAATTTCATCGTGGTAATTTGTATAACCTGACCGTTTACATTCGATAGATCGACGAACAAATCGACTGTGTGGCGCAAGAGAAATGCCATGCCTAAGAAAAGAAAAACGAACGTGAATTTGTTGTTTCTCCAGAAACAAAAAGGGAAGAAGAAAGACACAGAAGGATCGGTAGCCGCCGATCGTATTCCATTAACTTTCGGGAAATCGTTCGACAAAATTCTGCGCCGCGACTCAACTGATCCGGGAAAATTCTAAAATTCTGAGTGAGACTGATCATCCTCGAATACAGTGAAATTTAAAAAAATTCGAAAAACCCAGGAAACTAAAATGGCGAAAGAAAAGCGAATCCCGCGAAACCCTCGCAGAACGAGTAAGTGATGCATGAAAATTTGTTGAAATTAGTTTCCGCGCTTCATTCGATTTTGCAAAAAACTCCGGTGTCGAATCCGATTGCTCCAGTACGTGTCATCGTGCAATCGTTGGAACGGGTCTCGAGTGTACAAAGTCGGAACGCCGTGAAACTTTCTGCTATCCGAAATGTAATTAAATTTCAGATGGAAGACCCAGCGACAGGATTAAAAAGCTTTTCATTAAATACTAATGGGAACGATATAACCAGTTTAATCTTTCTTGGAATACGCTAGACTCAGTTAATTCAATCGTCTACGACACTTCTGTAATTGGGCTGAATGTTTCTCAGCTTTCGCGGAAGACTCGATTACGGATCGCTATTGACCGACTTTTTACCTGTCTACGAATTCTACAAATCCTCCGGTTTCTCATTTAGTTGCCCCTTTCTCAGCTGTAACCATTCCTCGCTCTTCTAATTCTTTTTTCCTCTTAACTCTGACGAAAGAGGTTTGTTTAATAATTACTTCCATACTTCTCCTCTCCATATTACTTTGCAGTTTTCTCAATTTTGCTGTTTAATAGGTTGAAAATATAATATAATAGTATTTTCAAATTTTCCAATGTTTTCACTATTTTTAGTTACACCTACTCGTTTTTGTCATAAATCCATGAAATCCGCTGTCTAGTAATCATTATTAATTTTAACTCTCTCTCTCTCTCTGTACTGTGAACTGAAATTAGACTTTCATGTTAGTTTGAAATTTGGAATTATTCTGTCTATCTGCTTTATCACTGGCTGGCTGAATTAATTCCTACGTGACGGTTTGATAAATTTATTGTTCGTTGTTAGTATTCTAACTATTCATTATTGTACGTTCATTTTCGAAAGCTAAATATGTTGAAACTACAGGTCACGATATTCCTGCGTACGAGTTCTGGAGCTACACAAATTTTGAAGGGTAGAAAAGCTTTCGAGACGTCGCTTTTCAAGATCAACAGTTGTTTTCAACTCAACTACTAAAGTTGGGAAAGCCTCGACTGCCGTTGTTCAAGATCGGAATTTTTATATGAAATTTTCGAGCTAAACTTCTCAGTCACGAGCTGCAGCATTCAGAGAATTCATTTTCTAGGATCAAGGAAGCTTGACGACTTATTTCACGAAGCTAAACGATTTATTTCATTTTTCTCGATCTGCATTTTTCAGCTAGACATTTCACAAATCATACACAATTCATGTTAAATCCGGTATAAAAATACGTTCCTACAGGACTTATTTTGATTTCAAAATTGAAGAAGTTATTCAACATGTCTGTTTAAGAGAGAAAGCTCTTTAATAAAATTCTCTAACCTTTCTTTTCGAAAATGTAACATTTTCATTCATGATTATTAAAAATACCCACGACCCCAATGTCCCATCCCCATTCAAAATTCCTTAAAAAATGTCAATCGTCTCGAGTCATCGGACAATTTTCTCAATGCAACCAAAGAGTTTCGAAGCAAAGGTTAAACTCAGGCAGGGAAAGGGCCGGGCAAATGTCTCCGCAACTTTGTCCGCGGGGGTCAGAGGCTCCTCGATGAACCGGAAGGAAGAACCATAATGCCGTAGAGGTCGTTCTGCTCGGTGACGCAAAAATGATCGCATTACAGAAGGGCGCAGCCGTAGACCAAACATCGCATTGCTCGTTTACAAGTTCCTCAGCCTACAACGTAATCCTGCTGGGCGGAGTACCTTGCGTGATAGCAGCCGTAACGGCTTCTCATCCTATTGGCCTAAGTGTCCCAACGAAGTTCAGGATTCCTCCAGTCCCCGTGTCAGCGTTGCCAAAAATAAGATCTACAAACGGAAAAAGTCGAGAAATTCGAAAATGTACTTGGTCAAACGGGGGAAAGCGTCTAAGGAGCCGGTTATGGATGCGTGCGTCTGCAAACATGGTGGCGAAGGTAAGTTTTACTTAAAAAATAGAAAAATGCAACGTTCGACCATGACACTTTCAAACGAAAATACAAATTGCATAATCCTGGCTATTATTTGGTAATATTCTAGGGATAAGGAAGATGAAGAAGTACATTCAAAAGGCCCTGGCCTTCGGTATAGAGTCAGGATACCTAATTCCGAAAGACCCAGGGTACAGAGTTCTTCGTGTGTCATCGGATCTTGTCAGTGATGGCAATTATCTGAAAAAGATCAAGAGCTCTAGCAGAGAAGTTTCGCAAGGTCGAAATGGAAGGCCTGATAGAACACCGAATAAATTGAGAGATTGGGAGGTGCAGGATGCTAGGAGCAGAAGGTCGCACAGGAAGCGGCGATCTAGATCAGGAAGCGGATCTACGAGACGGACATCTCGCCGGCGGAAACGTGGAAGAAAACGCAGCAGGTAAATCAGTAAATAAATTTCACTTGATCCCCGAGTGTCTCATCTCCGAAGCTGCTCTATAATAAAATGTTAAGTGGTACGATCATGCTAAGCAATTCTGAGTTGTTCCCGATAACAATCCGATCGACACGAATCCGATAACTGGTGCCGCGAAATGAAAACAACGTTTCGGTTCATTTCGGCATCGAGGATTACCAATTCAGCGAGCCAGAATTTTCGTTCCACTTTTCGTGGACGATAATCGCCGCGATAAACGGTTTACAATTGAAGCGTTTCGCCTGGGGGTTTCAGGTCCACTAATAGGGAGCAGGAGGTTGTCGAGGACGACGATTGCGAGTTTGACAAGCAGCCAGAGAAAAAGAACAGCACGGAGGACGCCTCCAAAGAAAGAAGGAATCGATCGAATGAGTCGCACGGCGAGAAAACAACGATTAAGAGGGAGGAAGAGGGCTCGGATTTGTCCGTCGACGAGGACGAGACGGACGAAGACGAGAATAAGGGGGACGACAGGAACAAATCGTGATCCTGCACCGATAATTGCACCGCGGAAGCCTCTGCGAGCTTCGAATATACTTCCAACGAATTAGGAACGGAATTAACCCCTTGCACTCGAAGCTGTTTCGACGACAGAGCTCGGGAAATTTTATTCAACTCGGAACACTTCATGAATTAAGAACGAATGAAACACCATGATGCAATTTCCAGCGATTTGTGAAATTTTTCAATTTCGAACTGTGATGATTTAAGAGTCGCTATTCGTGTCTAACAGATTGGAAGTTTGTAGAGGCCACAAATGTGTTTTCCGCAGTGCGATAGTTCATTGCAATTGTAGTCAGCGTCTTCGAGGAGTAAATTTCGCAGTATCGTTCAAAACGGTATTTTCCGTGTAATTCCTAATTTACGAGAGTGTGAGCATTGTTCACGTGGTCGTGGTCCATTTACGTGTGCATTACAAGGCACTTGCTGTGACAATAAACCGGTAACAGCAGAGTGAAATTTCGTTTTCCTTTTATCTTGCGTTTCGTCGATTAAGCACACCTTCGCGGTGCTCGGGATATAATTATAGATAGTAATTAAATTATAATTAGATCTTTTTCTCGATGCGGCACGAGTACCGTGTGGCTTTATGTGAGAGGGTTTCCACTTCGAGTAATAAATCTTTAAATAAATACAGGAGCGATGTTTCGAGTCGCGTTCGAGAATGGGAATTCCTGCGATAAATTCCTTGTTTTCAATTTTAAAGGTGAATTATGCTTTACTAGTAATGCGTTTCTAATAACTTACTAGTGCACGATTTTTCAAACAATTCCCTACCAGTAACAACATTAAACTATATTAGATTACTTGAGAGCAATAAAAATTTAAATAACAAGTTATTTGTTATTTGGAGTTTCAAATAAAAAACAAACAATTATTTATAATTTGAGCAAGAGTCTAAATGAATTATTTAAAATAATAAAGTTAATTGTTATTTACAAATACGATTTCAATTATTATTTGTATTGACAAATACAAAATACAAGAAATAAGAGAAGACCAAAAACTATTTCTTTGATTTCCAACTCAATCCAAATAATAAATAATCTTTTATTTGTGTGTGTGTGCAAATAAGAAATAATAAATAGATCACTTTTGGAATTATTTAAATGACTTTTATTTAAATAAAAAGTTTAGTTATTATTAGCAATTAAAATCACACACGTTTATATATTACTTAATTATTTATTATTTAAAATAAAATTTGCCCAACACTGCTTGAGAGGGCCCACGGAAAAAAAAATACTATCATGCAATTTATGATTATTGCTACGGAGCTGAGAGAAAATTTGATTTTCTCATTTACTGAAACTATTGATTCAGATAAGGCTAAAACAGTTGTTGAACCGATTTGATCCTATCCAACACACAGTGCGATCTATCTTTCGTATTAGCATGATATCGACGGGCTGTAAATCATGCCAGTTCATATATGGATGCAAATTTCACGGATACCTATCAAGTTGCACACGAGCCACATGATAATCTCGCCGGAAATGAACTGTATACCTACTGCCAAGATGCAGCCTACAATAATTTCTGTTCGAACGAATTCTTTAGTGGTTTCTCTTATGTTTCTCCTGGTAAGATCTAACCAGACTACAATCGAACAAGGGTGTACAATTCGATAAAGTCGATCGGAAGTTCAGAAGTGGCTGAAACCACAGCGATGACAGCTGATAAACCGCCATTCTTTTTACGCGAACACTTCGAACGGCCTCGGACACGTTCGCGAAGGTTCAAGGCGTCGTTGCTTAAGTCATATAAATAGCCAGAGGATGAGCGGGGTCGGGATTTATTACCGAAACTTGCGAAACTATTATTTTTATGGATACAACTGCGTCGTCTGGTAAAAATTCGCACGGAGTGCTGCAGGGCAACATTATCCAGAGACCTTGGTCCGCGATTATGGAGGCTTGAACCTTATTCTTTTTGCAATTTAACAATGTCACGGGTCAGGGAGCTCCAACTCGAAAATATAAATTAGGTAAAATGGGTCTTCTCTTCTCTGATAGATTAATTATAAAAAGAACTTGAAATTTCAAAATAATGGGGAATTAACTTCCACTCAGGGGACCAAAAATTTTAAACTTTTCTGGATGTAACATTATACAGTACGACGACAAAATGATAAAACTTTAAATTCTATATAGTGCGCGGTATTCATGTTGGCTTCGGAGCATTTACAGCTTCTATCGGCTCGCTACTCGAATTAAATCCTCCCCATCATTGATTACAGTTACCAACGCGCGTGTTTCGCAGTTACTACGGGAGATTGGGAAATTGGGTAAAACATGTATTCTGGAAGACCAGTGTGTATACAGAGAGGGATATAATCTCGTGTAATTTACAACTTAGGAAAGGAGGTAATTAAACGTACTCATCGGGCAAGCTTTAATGCTCGAATGCGTCGGAGAGGAGATACATTGCAGTGAAAAAAGTTTATAGACACCGCACCGGCCGGTGAAAGCACAAACTCGCTCTCGTAAAAACACGGTAATACAACGGTATCACATCGGTAACCCACGGTTAACGCTAATCTTTTACTTTTACGGAAAACAATGGCAGTAAATGCGATTTATCCGAGAAAGTTCTGTTCTCCCTAGTTACATTACTGTTGCATGTCGTTTCACACTTTACGCGAAATCCCAAACTATCTAGCCATCCCACCCGAACGTGACCGAAACAAAAATTTGTTCGTTATCAATTCGAAATTATTCTAGAGCGGAAGCGAACGAAAAATATTTTGTAATTTATCCAGGACTAGACAATCTAAATAGTTGAGGTTTAAAAATCTATTCGCTCAGCTAAAGATTTTTAGAAAAATTATTCAGTTTAAAGAATGAATTTTAAGCTTACCCCAGAAAATGTTCTTATCAGGTATAGTATGGTTTCAAGAGAGCTTTCACGTGATTATAGCAAATTTTTCGTCAACTCTTTCCTTTTACGATTTTCAAGGTCACCTTCAATTTTTTTGCAAAAACACCTATAATTTTGTACGCCTATTTGTTAGAGGATTTCAAGGCGAATCCAGTAACGTATCGTAACATTTAAAAAATTGCAATAGAGATTCCAAAAAATTGCTTTTTTAATTTTTTCTATAAAAAGTTTGCTATAATCACGTGAAAATTCTTTTGAAACCATATATATATGCGATAAACATTTTCGATCGGAGAGCTAATAACAGAGTAATAATACAGAAACGTTGTCGAATATTGTTCCAATTCGCAGTCGCCGGTTCTATTCGACGCAATAAAATTCATTTATTATTCTCACGTGATACTGTTCCAATTTTGCAGTGTTCACACATAAAGCGAGCATAAAGCGTTATTCACTGCAACAAATATCAAACACAAAAGCTGGCATATATCAAAATTGGCAGTAAACCAGCGGTGGTACAGCAAACTATTCATGCAATGTATCAGAAGGTCGTCTTAAACGACAATAATACAAATAACAATCAGCTAACGATCTAGGGATTCAGATTCCGCAGAAACAGCGAGGGCCCACGGATCCAACAAATAAAGGGTGATAAAGCAACGTGTCCCCTAAAAAGGCCAATAAAAGTCGGAGAAAACAAGACGTTTACATCGCAGTAAACGTGTCCGTTTCGTTCTTAGCCCGGAACCATGGTCATTGCGATCCAATCAACGCTCAGGCCACCCCTTGTTGGCCCTTGGGAGCTTCCGCATACGAATTGCGAGCGAATCACGGCTGTCGATCCTCTATGTCTCGATCTTCTCTCTCTCCCTCGATCACCGATCCCAGGAGCCTTCCGTATCCTTCGTCAGGATAGGGACAGCTGTCAGTGGGTGTTCGGACCTCGACTAATGGCCAATTTCATCGGGACGAGTCCTGGCTAGCGTCCGTTTTTCATGGTTACCCATGGACTGTTTACTCGACTGTATTACCAGGCCGCGCGTTTCGCTTTATTTCACCCTCGATCGCGTGCCCTGCGAACCACGCTCTTAATATTTCCATCAGCGGTCGTTTACCCTCGTGTAAGGCGTACCGTAGCGATTAGACTAGTCTGGCGTGAGCTCCGCAGGACCTAGAGTTTGTTGGCTAAGTTACTTATTCAGCTGCGTCGGTCAATTTAATGTTCATTTATGTTTCGGTGAAATCGAGCAGGTTTGATCGAGAAAATTCACGGAGAGAGAGAGAGAGAGAGAAGATCTTTTTACCACTAGACTAGATAGAAAAGTTGCAAATTTTTGGCCCTCTGAGTGAAGGTGTAACCCAACAAACTAATTTCCCCGCACCTCCTAAATCTTCAAGCATGATAAAAGCACAGATCGTCTCACCGCGACTTGGAACGTTCCCGGAGACCCAGAGCTGAGGCCGAATACAAAGCATCGTATTGCAGAGTTCAAGAACCTCAACCTCTATAACTCCTCCATTCGAAACTATCTCCTCCAATTTCCCGGAACGACTATTCCATTCACAGTCGAATGGCCGAGAGACTAAGAGAGCTTAAAATCGTCCGGCTACTTCCTGTGTTCGAGTTCCGCAGATAATTCAGTTTACCTCATCGCGGAAGCACTTACGAGATTACTTGAAAACCACGCCATTCGAGCCTGTGGGTGTGAGAGAAGGGTGCAGCATCCTTTCTGCCATAACCTCGGCTGCAGCTTCTGGGGGCCGAGCACTTGACCTTCACCAGCCCGTGAACCCAGTCCCAAAATTTATAACCGTATTCCCCGCCCACTCGCCCCTCGAATCTCCTTCCACTCCCTCCGAGCTCACCCCCGGAGCAACCCCTTACACGTTCAAGCTTCCTGTCTTCGTTTATCTCGCGGTCCCAGCCAGAGTTGTATCCTCTTTCCTCGCGGAAACGCACTGCACCCGATCGATCGCCCGGTGCATCGCAGACTACGACAGAGCGCGACGTTTGCTGCACAATGTGCACTCTAGACGACGACACGGCGCGACGGTACCGTTTCGATCTGCGAGGGTGGCTCAGGATGGATGACAACCTTGCCTTCTAACTTTGACGCTAAGGGATGCACGCTGTCGTGGGCGTGGAATTTCTTAGGGGTTGGTAGGGTATGCTGCTGTTTGGTCCGCAGCCGTGATTGTTGGAATTGTTTGGGTTTGATGGTATGTTGACAGCTCGCTTGCGCTATTTTTGAAGTCGGAGGAGAATGAAACGGATATTGAGGATGCTACCTGGGGTGGTTCCTTTTGAATGGACCTGTGACGGATTGGTGGTGGTATTTTTGGGGTTGTTGAGTCTGTTGCTTAGGGGTGTTTTCTTTCTAATGGGACTGTGACAGATTGCTTGTATAATTTTTAAGATTGTTGAGTCTGTTTTTTGAGGGTATATTTTTAGTAGAATTTCTAATATTTTTACTGGTATAAATTACACCTACTCATTTTTGTCATAAATGCATAACTCCCATTAATATTCGGACACTCTAAAAAAGGGATAACTTTTTGAAATGTTGGACTATACGATTCAAACGATTTCAAAAGAAATTTTTTCGAAAATTGCAATTGATCGGAATTGTAGAGAAAATACTAAATGTACCATTTTACAACTTTTTTATGTGGACCTATATTGAAAATTTTAAAAATACTATATATAGTATTAGTAAGTGTATACTATATATACTAATTTTAAAAATAGGTATCGCTATTTTGAGAGCGTCCGAATATTAGTGGGAGTCACTGCATATCATTTTTATTTTTTATTTTTATTTTAGATTGTTGAATTTATTGGCTGAGAGTTATTTGATGTTTACAGAACAGTAAAGATTGCTTGACATTTCTACATGATTGAAGTGGCCTCCGGGATTGTAGAATCAGCTTGCTAGGGGTTGTTCACTTCTTATAAAATAAAGACGATTTACTTCTGTAATTTTTCCATTGTTCAGATTGGTTCCAAGATTTTCGTGTTTGTTTACTGTGATATTATTTATTCTTAACTTTTCTAGAATGGTTACAGGTTGCCGATACCATTTCTATATTATTGGCATTATTTCTGAGACTGTATGTTTATTTATAGTAGTTACACAGTTTTCATAGATCGATGATTGGGTTAGGTACGTCCTTGCGTGGGTGAAAACAGTGGGCAGAGTGATTGATTATCTCTCGATTAGTTTCACTATTTACAAAAGAAAAGTAAATTAGATTTCTGTACAGACATGTATCTGCCACTCGATGTTGATTTAATTCGATGTTCGAGGCTGTTCCGGATTGAGGGTGAATATCATGGAGCGTCGTGGAGGATGTGGGTATAAAATTTTCTGGCTGTCCAAATATTTGAATCGTGATCGTATTTATGGATTCCTAGATCATCGATGGTCTCTTAAACGGAGTCGTATATCTATCTTTACACCGTGTTTGGATCGCATTAGGGGAGAACGGATGAACAGCTACCCCATAAATATATTAAAACTAATAAATTTAATTGTAACTATTTATTTGATATTTACTCCATCACACAAAAAAAGTCTTTCGAAAATCTCTGAAAGCTCTCCCAATCTCTACACCATAACAAACCAGTCTCCATCCACCGCATTCCTCAGCAAACGACGCGACACGTCTCTTATCGGTCGCAGTGATCAACAAGCACGGGGTAAAAAGCAGTTCAAAGCCCATATTAATTTGTCTACCGACCGGTATCACAGGGTTGCTATAGCTATCTGCCAGTATGGTACCAAAACATAGAGGCTACTACCGCAACAGCCTCGTCTAGCCATCGAAAGCGATCAAAAAGCAGAATCAAGGGCGCGTTCGGCGTCGCGAGCGTCGACCGGTCGACGATTGCGCACCACGTGGAATTTCACGGATTCGCGCCAGTAGGGGGTGAATGATAGGGGTGGACTGCGCCTGGGAAAGGGGTGGGGGGACGCCGCTTTGGTGGGAGACGCCCGGCGTTCACGGCGTCGGCAGACGCACCCGGTCCCCCCCTCCCTCGACGTCGCGAACCCAGCACCCAGAAGGAAGAACGACGGCTTCAGTCGGCACGCGGCGTCGCGACGCACTTCATCGCACGCGTTTCGTCCGGCTTATCAACGATTCACCGCGGATCTCGATCGTGCACAGTGATCTATCAGGACCTCCGTGAAGTGCGAATCATTTTTTCGATTTTCTCTTTGGTTTTCTACGTAGCGTCGGCTTCCGACGTGTCTCAGCTGTCACACCGGTAAGTGAGAAATTTTTTCTGTTTGTTGTTTACCCCGATGACTTTCGTATAAGTAAATTTGTGTAATCTCTTCGCTGGTTAATCATTTCGCTTGATATGCATTCATGGCAAAAATGAGTGGATGAAACATTGCTGTACATTCATTGACATGAAACAATATATATGTCTGATATTTTTAAATAATTTCTTCGATTGAGCTATGTGGCAGTCTCTTGTGTTTTTATGGGGTCATAACCCATGAGACACGTTGATGTAGGGAACCACTGGGCGTGTTTCGAGGTTGATTTTTAGATATCGTTTCGTTTATGCAACGAGTGAGTGAGATTATGAAGAATTTTTTGAGACGAGCATTATTCAGAGTTTGGTATTTTGGTAATGATTGTGTGGATTGCGAGAATGGAATATACCGAACAATTTTTAATGCAACCATGTGCTCGCGAGAAGTTTTTAGTGTGCGCTATCGAACTCTTGGTTTGGGATTGTTGACGGAATCGAGATGGGGTGTTTTGTGATTGATTCGTTCACTATTAATCCTTTCATATACAAAGGGAAAGTAACTGTCAGAAATATATTCAGTGGATTCCTTAATGTTATTTGTTTCATAGTAAATGCAATTTTACAGGGGACTTGGGTGTTTGTTTTTCGCGTGGCAAAGGGTTCAAGTTTCTGACTGAAAATTTATCGAGGGGTGGTCCTCGATTTAATATTGGATTGATTGAAAAGTATGCTCGCATATTTTCGGGTTTCACATTTTTCTTTGATTTCTCTGTTCCTTGTAATTAATTTCGAAAAATTGTCTTCTGCATCAGAATCTGCACTGGCATCAGTACTACGTTAAAAAGAAAAATTATCTTATTAGGCAAAACATTATTACATATTCCTAGCTAATTAGATTTCTTCGAAATCAATGACATTGGCTGCCCACGAGTTATCTTTTGCTTCCGGTCACTCCCAATTCTCACACAAACTAAGGAACTAAAGTGCATCCTCAACACTCGGCATCGAGGCAACAAACAATTTTCAATCTATAATAAAATGAATTACCAGTGATCCCCTCTTAACTCTCCGGTCATTAACCCTCAAATAAACCCGCGTTCGTCGTTCTTTCTCATCCCTTGATCCGCAGACTGTGACACATACCTGTTCACCTTGCTGTGTCATGGTGGCGAGCCTTAATTTTCCAGACGATTCGCCATGGACCCGGTTCGTTCCCGGGTCTTTCCTCGGCGGTTCACGTCCCGGGGATCCGATAAGGCTCTCTGGTATCGTTCGCAGAGAACGAGAAACGAAACCCGACGAAACAGAACGCCGCGCCGGTTGACGGAGTGGGGGAAAGACCCGTTTACTTTTTCCGGGGACGTGCGGTATCGCATTCGCCGACGGGAAATCCGATAATTCCGGCCGCGTCTTCGCCGTAAGTCGGTGACTCCTATGCAATTCCATCGAGTCCCGGTCCGATAAATGCATATTGGAATGGCATCGGCTCGATAATACGACGTCGAGTAGTCTCCCTTAGAAATTCACCCCGTGAACTCCAACTCGCGTGAACTCCTCTCTCTCTCTCTCTCACCACCCCGAGAAGAAACGTTTTTGATATCGTGAATTTGAATATCGATCATTCGCTGCGCGCACTCCGCTCGACGTGTTTACTAATTAAACGAGCCGCCGTACAGTTAAAATATTCAACGGAACACTCCCTCACCTCGGGGGCACAGGACTGCTCCCCTAAGGAATCACGTCATCACGCGATTCGTCGCGCTCTACTACATCTCCCTTTGACGTTCGTTAATATTTATGCAACCTTGTCTGACGCTCAAGTTGTGAATTAATGATCTTCAGGATAACCGACGACTTTAAATATTTTCCCTTCTCTTGGAGAAAATCACCTCTTTTCCTTCTTGCAATTTGTCGCACTTCTCCCTTTCAGTGAAATGTTTATGCAACCTTGTATAACAATCAGGTTGCAAATTAATTAATTATTTCTCTTTTTTTTTTTGAAGTTTGCAAGCTTTTTTCTAAATTCGTCGAACCTCCTCCCTTTGAGTGAATGTTTATTAAATTGTGCAATAATGAACCTGGAAGTAAACGAAGCTGTAATTAACTTCCCTTTTCTTAGGAAAATGATCCATGTTCGTAATCTTCGTTATCGTAACTTATCAGTTATCAATAGAGAACAGATGTTTATACAATACAAAATCGTGCAGTATTGGAACAGCTTACAGCGATAGCTGCGAGAGAGAATTTCATTTTCTATTTCAAGAATCAGAGTCTCGCTCTAAAAATAAATTCGAGATATTATTAATATGTAAGAATCTATAAATAATTGTTCAATATTGCTTGAATTTCGAATATGTTTCTCACGCGGTCGAAAGTACCCGAATAAACTTTCACTACGATAAAACGATTTGCAAAATTGATAGAGAGTACAGTTTTATTCGCCACACATGTACGTCACGTATGAAATGAATGAAAACAACAACTGAATTCGCGTATAACAATGCCGTTTGCATTTCACGCATATTGGCAGGAGTCAGCCCGCTTCAGGGTACCTTGACACAGTGAATAAATCTCGGAAACATTTTTCTGTTATAATACAGAGAAAATGCGTTTGCGATGCGCCATTGCAATTGAAAGCGAAAGCATAAATCTCCAGCTTACGAATATAAATTTGCAGATTGACGACATCTCTGCTGCATTTTTTAATACAAGAGAAAACTCTTTTAATTAATAAAATTCCACAGTGCTTTATATAAAAATAATTCTAAAGAATAAAATTTCATTTAAATAGTATTTATATTTTTATTTATTCTACAAATAGCAATGAAATGCACGCTTGGAAGTGCATTTAGAATGTTCTCAATTCAAGAGATTCCAAGATGCAGGGCTAAAAAAGATCGGTAAATCTTTTCAAGGTACCCGATACAAAGATATCCCTCACAGTTCACTCGGTTCATTCTCCGAAAAAGCATTATACCGCTACACAATAAAAATCCGAGCATGGAAAGAAACGCTCAACCCTTTGAATGGAATCTCAATTGAATATTGCGTGCAGGTTTCTCACGACGACAGTTGCAGAAGCCTTATAACACTCGAATATGCACTTAGGAAAGATACAATGCACCGGTAAAGGAATTTTCGCGGGAACACGTACGCGAGCAATCTTCGATTCTCCATCGACGAATGGTCGACTGGTGAACTTTATGAGGGATTCGACGCGTACTATGTTTTATACAAGAGTAAGGAGAACACACGAGGGACATGCGGGAAAGAAAAACGCGACACATACGATCCATTCGCTAGTATATATCAGTTCCCGGGCGTTGCGAAATGTTAAGTACGGTCCGCGTAAACATAATTTCAACGTATTCCGTCACATTCTGTCGAGCCTTGTTTGCGTTTCTCTTTGCTCGAACTTCTTTTTACGAGTACCGTTGCGCTTTGGGTGTGTAGGTGTGGGTGGAGACGACTGAGGAACAGTAAATTTCTACATCAATTTGCATCTGTTCCTGGTATTTTATGGTTACTGAAGTAAATGCTTTGTAGACGCTTGTTTCGTGGAAATTAGCAAAGAAGTATTGTGCGTGTTGGTGGAACTTCTGTTGAAATTTATTTTATAATAATTACGTTGTTTTAATTATAGACGTGGCTTTGTAGATTAGCATTGGATGAATTTATGAAGACCCAGTTCCCAGTATCTCGCCATTTTTGTACATCACTTTTGCAGGCTCATTATTCAAATTATAAAAATATCATTGTAGAAAATTATAAAATTAAATCATTCAACTTGTACAGACTTCTCGAGAAAGTGATTGGAAAAAATGGACGAAGTCTCGTGTTACCAGAACGTTGTCATTTTCACAAATCCCTCTAACAACTTTTGAATCCTTCAAATAATAAAAATACTTTTGTAGAAAATGATCGAAAAAATTCATCATGCTGGCGTGCGAGGGAAATCTTAAAAAGTAAATGACGTCGGAAACTGTTGAAACTAATTTGATATAAAACGGGAAAGGAAGAGGACCGTTCTTTGAGCTACATTACACTTTCACACTCTCTCATCCTATCGCCGAGTCACTCGTTCAGGGATTACATGCATACGTCGCATTCACTCTTCTCGAGTTACGTTCATACGTTCATACTTTCGCATATTTCACACCTTTGAATACGCCATTTGCGCAGAAACGTAGTATCAAGAAAAGAGGATCGAAAGATATTTCTATCCAGCTCGTTCATAAATCTGGAAAATTTTCCAGGAAAAAGACAAAAAGAAGAGTATCTAGGTTACGGAAGTTCATGGGAACAATACCGGTCATTTCGCTGTTTATTTACTATTTCATTAAGCCGGTGTATACAGGACGTTGTTTTGACGCACGGCGATCGATCAAATATATGTTCGAATGTTTGTTTTGTTTCCAGCAATACAATCAGTCCTCGACAATGAGGGTAATGGCGCGTCTCGGTCAAACTCGGGAGGACTGCCATTCGAATATCGCGTCGGACAATGCTCGGGGATTTTTTTGCTGGAGTGCAGCTCATTGTGTGTTCGTCAACAAGTTAACACCCCGTGAATTTCATTCTGTCCACAATCGTTCTGACCGCACGCTATTTTGTAATGTTGCCCGCCCGTGCAAAATGGACATTGTTCGAATCAATTGCAATTCTCGTAGTCTCTTTTCTTTTTCCTTCACCTAAGGGGGTAGACTCCTTTTGCCAGGATTGCAAGGGTGCGGGATTCACCTTTTCATTTCTCGATAATACAAACTCGGGGTCTTTCACTAGTCAAAAACGTTAGATAAAAGATCGATCTAGGCGCTATGTCCCCAAAAAGTCATTATTGGGCAGCATACAACTATTTTCATAGCTACATGCTGCCGAATAATGCAAATTACGTCTCGTAAACGAACAAATAAGATTTTTTTTACCGCCCCAAGGGTTAAAATAGACTGTTATTATTGGTATTATTCACGTGTACTCACCTGCTTCCAATAATAAAGATAATTTTTCCTTAACTTCCAAACTCCTCAAGAGACACTCGTCCGCGATCCCCTTTTATTTGAAGACGGCATTACACAGTGTATTAATGTTGCAAAGATAAAATTGTAAAGATAACGAGAACCCTGTTCCTATCAGGCTCGAAAGTTACGTCTGCAAAGTTCCTAAGAGCAGCTCCTGGGTAATGCACGTTCGCCAGACCCTTCTTCCCCCGTATTATACTATCCAAAACGTGGCCTTAAACTTCGGACATTATTCTCGCGCGATACGTGCGGCAGACCTTGCTTCTATGCTTGCCGGTATCTTTCAAAATGCACTTTCCCTGTAAAGATAAGTGACAGCTGGCGCAGTATAACAGGCAGCTTGGGGATAAAATTCAGTGTTACGCGGCTCGCGAGCACATCCGTGGATCAATCTTCGGGTACGGCGCGTTCTCTTCGACATCTTCTTGTTACATCACTGGTCTGTTGATCAAATTGGTCTGGTTAGACCACGTTTTGTCCAACACGTTATTCGTCCATATTTAAAACTAAATTGTTGTGTCACCATGTTTGTCGTGAATGCATAAAATCCGCAGTCTACTAATGTTACAATCTTTTAATGGCGCTTTGTTCGAAATGAATAAAGACTATTCGTAATTCTTAGCTCACAAGTCTAATGATTAGTTACAGAGTAACACTGATATAATTTTATGGATCTATTATATAAATGTTTAGTATGTAATTGGTTAGACCCCAACAAATTTAATAGTGTAAACAATATTTTGGAATAACGGTACAGCAATTTTTAGTGGTAGCTGTCTCACTGAATCACTACTCGAGTGCTAAGGGTTAATCTCGTGGAACAAGGGCTGGCAGGCAAAGGCACGAGGTCGAAATTCCAAGTAATACGTATCTGTAACTATCGTAATAAGAGGATCGTGTCTTGATTATCCGTTGCCCCTTTCAACCGAATTTATTTTCGTCATTTAATCCTCCCTTTTGCTTGTCCCATTCGACGTCGGGCGATAGAGCGGGAGAAAGACAGACACACACACACACACAGAGAGAGAGAGAGAGCAAACCACCCTTCCCAGTCGCAGACGACACGGGGATCGGTAGGACAGGTAGGATAGGAAGACACCAATCCGATAAAGTGTAATTTACTTAACAAAGGCGGTCTGGAATCGAGGCAACAACAATTTTCCAGGACCGGGGCAATTCAACCCGTGTCACGCGCTTACGTGTCGCGGCTAGGACGAACACGTGTCTTCACCGGAAGCGACGACGGGGCGAAGACTGTTCAAATTGCATGTGCACTCGCAATCGTTCCCCGGCAAGCACGATACGTTTCATTCCGAAGATATTGTGTCGCCCACGGGGGAACTTTGAATAGAGACAAGTATATTCGACCGGCGACTTCTCTTGTAAGAGGCGTAATGGAGAAACGAAGTAATAAAAAGAGTGGGGGCCTCTTCTTTCTCTTTTACTCTTAGTCTGTCTACTATAGTCCTTATCGAACTTCCGATATAATTGCGAGACACCGCTGCGAATTACACGCGAGCCACGTATATAGACAAAGAATCGCCACGAGAATAAGTCGAGCGAGCGACACGTTGCAGAAACTCGTGCGGTACTCGACTCGTGCCCTGCTCTGGAACACGATCGTGTCGTGACCTCGAATTTATGGCAATTTGAGGGCTTTCGGAGACCAGGAGACTCGGGAGCTTTGTACGGAGGGTAATTTGAATTGGCTGTCTTACCGGAGTAATACTCATTTCGATTTTATTCCAGCAGAATTTTATTCAGTCCTATATTTCTCACGTGCCGTGCCAATTTAAATCGGAGTATAATTTTATCAACATCTTATAGGAAACATATTTAGATCAACCCTGTAAAAATATTAGATATGGTACCATGAGAGCCAATAACATTTTTATTGAACCAGAATTTTGGTAAAATTTTTCATGGGTGATTTTTATTGACACCAGGGTTTTTTTTCACAGTGAATTCTCTTGTGATACTTTGCCTAAAAAGAAAATAATATAGAAGGAAGTTTGTATCCGTGTTGTAATATTCTTCATAAATCTAGATAGAGACTGTTTCCCCATAGCACGATTCAAACACGAAATTTATTTTGACGTAGCGTGAACACGACACCCTCATTGTCTTCCGAAAGAAAGCACGCGATCCTCATCCGTCTCGGCTGACTTCCGAGAAGTCTATAGCTCGAATGGTTGGCAGAAACGCTCAATTCGTTTCAATCCAGGTGAAAGATTTATAGCAAAGACGAGAATACGGATCACCGGGTTCTCCGGTTATAGGATCTTTGAACGGGACGGTGATGCTCCCGATTTTCCAGGAGAACGAAACCCGTCGAGACAATAATACGGTATTTCCGTTACCAACGAACTCCACTGTAAGTGTTCCAAACTGATTCACAAAGTTGATATAGTTGTATTTTTAACACCGGAGGATCGATAATCCATTTCTAAAAGAGTCGCAACGCACGTCCCGTCCGTAGTGTTGCAGCGTATCCATTGTGTTTCGTTGTGAACAATTTGCTAGACAGTATTGTGGTGCTTCAACTTTTGTAGGTAATTTAATTGGTATTAATTGGTTCCTTTCATGAATGATTCTATGAAATCGAGTATAAAAGAAGAGGCATTTTACATGTTAATAGAATTCCTGTTTTATCGCGCTGTGTATATTAAAATATAATACGAGAACATTGAATCCATTGTGGAATAATTGAATTTATGCGATACAATAAATTAATTCATATGCAGTCAAACGGAATGAAGTTGTGCAGGCGCGAGCATTTATACGAACGTTATTAATAATGTTTCTTATTCAAACCGTTCAATTTATTCGTTCAATTGCTTGATTACGTATGCAAGTTCCCGTTTGTTCGACCATGTGCGCTTAATCAAACATAATAAAATAAACCTACAAACATTTCTAAAATAAGGAATTCTATAGAATTTAATTCCGTTTCATTTCCAACAAATAATTACCACTAAGTTCTCTAGTTTAAAATTTCTTTCCTGAAATCCTGAAATCAAATAAAAGCCAACAAAAATTGCACATCAATAAAATTCACAATGCACAATCAATAAAAAACGACAACAAATTTCTGATGTAAGAAGTTGAACAAGTTCAACCACGACATGGCCATTTCTGACATAAGAAGTTGAACAAGTTCAACCACGACATGGCCATTTACTTTTCTCTTTAAATTCAGCAAAAGTCCTCGGTCCGGAGTTGCCCGACTTAAATATTAATATCTCTTCGACTGTTCCGCAATAAAAGGACAGCCGACGAGTCCTGGGAACCGAACAAAACCGTAGGGGTTCGAACCCTCGCGATTGTTTGCCCCGAAACTTCGCCTCGCAGCGTGAAAAGAATCCCTATCCAGTCTCGGATACCGAAAAGCAATGGCGAGTGTGCAAATAACGGGCTCTCGCGCGCGCGCGCAAAAAGGAGAGACACCGCTCCCGGACTTGTTTCCACAAAAAAATTCCTGAATGCTAATATGTATACGTATGTATGTTTCGCAGCGGGGCACAATGAATCGTGACGAGCGGAATCCCTCAAAGGACTCTCGCGAGTAATCTCGAACGGCGGACTTTCCGGCCAGAATAGTTCGGCGTTGCGCTGTAACAGTTTGGAACTCGGGTAAAATGGCGGAAAGTTCGTTTTGCTACTAACTTGGTCGCCGGCTCGCAGAAATTAGGTTCACTCGCGCCGGGAAAGCGTTCGGGAATTCGAAGAGGGACGCAGATTCGAAGAAGCAAACATTTATTCTGCGAATCAGGTGATTCAATCCCGAACAACGACAAACCTGTGGAAAGGAGGGGCAGTCCAGCAAAAAAAAAAGGGGAGGTACGCAACTCTCGCAACTTTATGCCACGGAATAAATGACGCCGTAAAAAAGTTTGTAAATCAGGTCACAGCTGCGGATGTAACGCGACACCATAAGCCAGAAAACGCCATTTTCCCGCGTGGCTCTCTCCGGCACATTCTTCTAAATATCCGCTTTTCATTTCGACCTGCCGTTTTAGCCCGGCCCCGAAGAATTGAGTTTAACAAAGTTGCGACGATTTGCGTCGTTGTACCTCGAAATCTGTTTGACTGATTGATTCCCAATTTTCTGAGGGCGTTCGGCGCACCTGCCGCTGCAGTTCGTAACACGATCAAGTTAATACGATTTTGATTTCATAACTCGATCTTCGGGGTTCGTAAAAAGATCCAGCCTGAAATCCGCGAGATGCAAGACAAAATGGAGCATCCTCGTCCAATTCTAATCTTGATCCGTACGTTCAACTGGCTCTACCCTGAACCACTTTGTGCGCCGTAAGTCTATCCGTTCTCGGAGCCGAATTAAATTTAAAAGTGGATTTATGCCGCGGGTAATTCGAGCCCGCCGAGGGAATTTATTATAGTCGGGGATAGGTCGCGAATTTAAATGAATATCATAAATCGTATCGGGCAGCCATTAGCGAGGCGTGTTCGGGCAATGAAAACGTTGTCGACGAGCCTCGATACGTCGGCTAACAGGAAAATATTCGAACGGTGGTGCTGTTGGCTGGATGGCTCGTTACACCTGCCGTTAACGCCGTCAAAGTGCTTACGAACGTTTATGGTGCTGAAATATTGACGTTTTCCCGATTGATTACTGTATGGAGAGGTTGTGCTGGAAATCTTTGATCTGAAATGCAATGTTCAGTGAACGATTGTAATAAATTCGTCCCATGTGAGATTTTCGGAATTTAACTCGGAGTCTCGTTGAAAATGATTTTAATGCCTAACGATTCTGGCAAAATGTTAGCAGCTGGCTGCTCCACTCTGATTCACGTGTAGCTAACCTTCAGTTGGCCTGATGCTCCTCGGTGCGTGATAATTTAATAAAACGGGCGAGCTCGAGTGAAGGACCTTCGTCGGTCTCGTCTGAGCAAAGTAACTTTTTTCCACTTTTAACCGGTAACGAGTCACCCCAGGGATCAGGGGTATAGCGGTGGCATAATCGTGGCGACAAGGGGAACTCTAATCTCCAACGGGAGCAGTTCCAGTAACCGTGTCGATCCCCGGCAGACAGCGTATATTTTCGCGTTAATGAAGGTTATGAGACCGCTGTTAAGAGGAGAGAGAGAGAGAGAGAGAGCGAGAGAGAGAGCGAGAGAGAGAGAGAGAGAAGTCGTATCCTCGATCGTGGCTAAACGAAACTTAATTCGAAGCGATAAGTCGTTGTTAGGTCGTCGACCTCCAGCCAAGAGGACACCCCTAGCCAGTAGAAAAGTCTGATTAACTTATTTCGTTCTGGTCCTGCGATCCCTTACAGCTTCCTTCTCGGCAAGGACACCTGTGGCGAATATAGAAAGCGTTTTCATGGCCACTAATCTGCAAAGGGACGTTTACTGATCTTATTAAGCTGCAAACTGCTCGACAAATAATGTAAATTGGACCGTGAATAGTGGGCGTCTTTGACGATCCAGTGACAACCTAGATTTATTAAAATTCATAGATATTTATTAATGTTCTTTTACAGAGTCAGTCTCATGATTGATGGTACTGAACTTGCCGAACGGGGATGACATTTTAGTCTAATGGAGACGTTAAATTGGACAAGTAGCGTTACAATATGCAATTTGGGAAGGGAAAACACTCGGAGCGTTCCTCGGCGAAAGTCTGTTCTCAGGAGAGAGACTATCTGGCCAATACACGTTGCTGGAGCTGCCTCGGCTCAAAGGAAGACACAAGGACGCTTTGACGAGACCCGTTGTCTGCTTATCAACCCCGACCAAAACCCAGGGACCCTCCGGTATCATATTTAACGACACGCGGTCGACCATGAATCGATACATTCCTACGGCGCGGCGCCTCATGCTCGAGCAGACACCCCCGTAAGCTGCACACTGTGAACATGAAAAAAAGGGACTTCGACGGGTCACGTCAACTCTTAGTCGCTGAAGCCACAATTTTTCGAAAATTCAAAGCATCGACTCTCTATTAATTTCCTCACTGTAAACAGCGATTTTATACAAAATTCCATCATATTTCTAAAATTACGTACTGCGTGTATAATCCTTAAAAATATCGCTTCTCTAGTGCATACGAATATAAAATGTTAATAATCCATGAACTAGCTCCACGTATCAGCTTTTATAATCGCGCCAATTACCGTGAACTCGAAGTGCACCTATAATTGCTGGCCTGCGGGGGTTGTTCGCGAAAAAATTGGCACACACGCCGGCTAGATAAATGTATTCTGCATAACCGACCACAAAATTAATTAGCACGGGCGACGGAAATTTCGAAAGCGTTCAAAGTTCGGCTAATTAGGATTCGTTGAGGGTGAAACTGCCAGGAGTTTAGGCAAGGCATGCCTCTCTGTAAGAGGCTCGGGCGATATACGCTTTGAACGCAGCCCCCGAGGAAAATTAGAACGGAGAAAATGAGTGGCTAATGCACAAAGCTGGCCGAAACTTCCGTGTTGATTAATCCGACGGTCCTGTTTACTTTGTAGCTCGTTCAAGATGTTTGCCGTCGGCGAGTGTCGCGCGTCTATGCTTCCCTCCTTCTATTTATTCTGTATCGCGGAAACCCCGCCGCGGCTTTAACAGTTGAGCTAACTGTTCGTATTTATGTCTCTTTCAATAGATAATTATCTCAATTGACCATTATTACGTATCATATCGTATATAACATTATTAGTATCATATTCTAATGCAGTGATTATTTTAATACTATTTTCATTTCCGCAGCCCACACGTGTCAGCTTCGATTACTGATTACTCAGTAATAAAATTAACGTAAGGAAGTCTAGTTTAAGATCAAGCCGAGTGTTACAAACTTTGCATAATTTGTATAGTTTACCCATGAGATGGAGAAGTTCCTCCATCAATTATCCAGCACCGACTCATTAGTAATGCGCGAACATAATTGCGAATAATGATGCCTCGAAACCCGAGCGTCCCGAAGAAAAATTTTCTTCGTTCGATAAGTTAAGTAAACTTGTTCTCTTATAGTTCACGATCATTAGACACAAACCTGAGAGTTACTCAATCATCGCTAGTCAATATTTCCTATGCCCGTTGTTCCATTAACAATTACCATTGCCAATGTCATTGTACGTAGTCTCGGTTAATAGTATCTTGCTTTATATGTATCGTTCTGGTATCTCCTTAATGCAAAACCATGTTATTCCATATTCTGCTGTATTCTTCTACGTTCCTTACTACATATTCTGTTTCAGTACTGTCTGTTGCAGAATGTTGGAGCGTGCTTTCTTTCTTTCCTTTTCCTCTGTTGACTGTTTCAAACTTTTTCTTTCAGAGAATGTGTCTGTAATAATAAGAGAAACTCGACGTCAAGACAACGAGGAAGAATTCCTTCAGCCAAAGAAAATTATTCTTATAATTTTAAATTATAAAGCAATTCGAACTGTTATTTGTTCTCCAAAATCGATTACCAGAATTTTCATTTTTCTTCGATTTCTGTGGATTGACCTGGACAATTTTCAGCTGTCCAGTGATAATTGACAGGGGATGAGAAAATGCCTGGGAAAATTCTCGGAAGGGTGACAGTGCACGTCCGATACTTAAAGAGGGTATTGCTCCACTGTAAACCCAGATTCTATTTCTGGCATGCACGGAGCTTAGACCACGCTTTGCGAATCGTGGCAGTCGCTACTAGAGTTCTGGCCGTTTTCATGATTCCTTCTCATTATCATAAAAGACCTTCTGACAGTTATGCCTCCACTAGACAGTCGTTTTTATTCGATGCTCGTGGCTCACGTTCTTTGCGCGATCAAATGTCGGAGGCATTTAATTCTTAGCACTCGAGTGGCGACTCTGAGACACCACTAAAAATTGCTGTACCATTATTCAAAATATTGTTTACGTTATTAAATATTTTAACCAATTACTAAACATTTGAGTATTGTATGAGATATTACATCAATATTTTTTCATATCCATGAAATGAAAAAAATCATATAGAATGGAATTATTCTAGATGGGAGAAGAAATGTTCAATTTATTTATTCTGTACTCTCCAAAAGCACTTACAGAAGCGATTCTCTATCATTATGTTTGCCCTCATGATTATAACGTTCCCTTAACCCAGTGTTAATAGACGTTTGATTCATTCGATCGCATAAAAGCAACGAATGCACACATTTGGACAGTTACAGCAAATCCCAGCGTAAGGAACTGTTTCCACGAGGCAACACGGTCCCATTAATGAACCTATAAATTGTTAACGAGCCGACAGTCTTGTCCACGCCATTTTTACCTGGAAGTTGCGTGTTCAAGGATTGATTGCGCTAGGGGAGGAAACTCGTGGCACGTGTAGTTGTCTTTCAGATGCGAGTCGCGCCACGCAAACTTGCTGCAACGAGGATGTATTCTTAAACGGAATTTATTTATGTTGTTTTTGTTACAAGTTACGTTCTTTCCTCTATTTTTCTGTTCGCTCGCGCAGAGTCGCCTTCGAACAACAAAGCATTCGAATTTTCATGAACTCCGCCGCGAGTGAACGGTGCAGACGAGCGAAAACAAACCTAGCGAAGGCAAAAATTGCTTTGGCTCTCGATAACGCTGCGAAACTCACAGTCCGGTGAAAACAAATCCTAAAAATAATCTTTGTTTTCGAGGGAACACAACAAAAATTTTCTGAATATTACAGATCTTTAAAGTATTGTAATGTCGTGAAAAAAGTCTTTCAGAACAATATTAAATATATTTAATAAGATATTCTATTTCTACGCGGAATGTTTTTGTTTGGTTTCTGGATCATTAATTTTGGCGTTCCGCAAATTTTTCATTTAATCAAAAGTGTTCCCTGACTTAAAAAAAGGTTTGACCTACTGGCTTAAAGCTTCTACTTTCACCGTTCATTGATTATTTGAGCCTAAAAAAATCTTCGAATTCATCAACGTCACTATAACTGTACCAATTAATTTTTTAATCCCGTCATCCCTATTCCCGGAATTTCCATAAAAATTCACACCAGTGTTTAATAAGAGATGTGCATATAGATTGAGAGAAAGCATAGAATGATGAATAATTGCGTGCATCAATGGTATATATCGACGTATCGATTCGCGAGAGTTCTCCAGCGAACGTACCTCCCACGGGACCGTAAATTATTAGAACAGATTCTTTTTAATACTATTTGCGAAGGATCCGCCGAGACACAGGAATCCGCTGACACAATTCCCAAACAAAGGCAGCGGAGCTCGCGAATGGAAATTCGCGATAAATTCGCGGCTGGTGGTGGTCACGTTCCATTCCTGACCATGCCTTTTGCCCTTCCTGCTTCTGAAACGGATAAAAATATTTCGGAGGATTCTTGGCGATCTTGAAAAGACTCGTTCTCACAATGAATGTACTGCATATTTCATCGATGCACGTGTCTCGGCGAGAATTTTTCGTGGTTCCAATTGTCAATGTACTATTTATTTTACACTTTCGCTTTGTAAACACTGTTTTCATTGATGTATTAACGACTTAACTGTTTCAGAGTACAAGTATAATAGGTGAAATCGTTTGATGTAAACTATCATTACTTAAAATCTGTAGGTTCCTTTAAAAGATCTATAAATAGATTTGTGCAGAATTTTTCTTGAGTCGTGTTCAGATGCAGAAATTTTTCTGGATTCTCGAAAAGAGTCATAGCACAAGAGTGCCCCATATTTCATCGACTCACGTGTTTCTGACAGGACTTTTCGCGGTTCTACAGAAAAGTATAGTATCGTTGCCACGGAAGGAGTTGCTTGCGACAATAATAGATTTAAGGTGGTTGATGTTTCCCCGGGAAAAAGAGCGCCTCGCATCAAATGAAATTCGCAGGAGGTCTGGGACCATAGTGCGAACGAAAAGCGGAAATATGCGAAACTGGAACGTGTAATACAAGTTCGTGCCGGTGAAGCTGATTGGAGCCCCTTTGACTGCGATTCTAATTGCAGTTACGCGTAATTGTCTTTCGCGAAGGTAAACCTGCTGGAATTCTGCGCACGAACAATTTCGATGAAGTTCGATTTCTTTCTACGGTGTTCTTGCAAGGGTTCGGAAGTTTTGTATTATAGTTGCGTGGTGGAACGGGGGAAGTTTGCCTTTGGGGAAATTAGTCGAGGGAGACCTGGAAGACTAATTTTGTTGCAAGAAAAATTCGTGGACGCTTTCATACCGAGGCTTGAATAATGAAGAAACTAAGAGAATGGGTTTATTACTGTCTTCAACTCCCTCCAAAAAGCTCTGACAATATCTAAAAAAATATATATAATATAATAAAATTTTTAATTATTCCTGACTATTCTCTAAGCAATTGACAACTGCTCAAACTTTATGTCGCGAATGCTGAGAAATGCAATGTCCCATCGTTGTCAATAAGCGTCAGTATTATCATTATCGGCTTCTAGAGCGCCGAGCTTGTATGGAAACATTAAATGACATTTGCGACAGATGTCTGCTGGCAAGAAAACGGCTTAACGTCTGAAAAATCGGCGGAGACATCGAGCTGCTCCGAGTCAATTATGATCGAATACAATTCCTGCCTGGGCAGATTACTTTTTTCATTAGATCGCACGGTGCATTGTTGAGAAGGGCTCGTCTTTAGCCGAGTCGGAAGACCGACATTTAAAGAAAAGGGGCCCGCAATCTCTCTCTCTATCCGAGACGGCCCTTCGAAGGGAAGAGCAAAGGTGAAAAGAATCTGTTCGTCGCGACGAATCCTCGTGTAATCAGAAGCAGCACGATCTCGTCGTCGAACGCCAATTCAACGGAGAAAAAGCCCCGCGAAGAATTCGATTCATTTCGACGGGATCTTCCGGTCGCCTCCGAGCAATCCTTCTTTATGGAATTAGCTTATGCGAGTCTCTCCTCTCACAGCAACGGAAATCAGTTCTCAGAAAAATGTACTAAGTCGTAGGAGACTCAGTGTACCACAAATTAAAATTCCATTAATCCGAACGAGTGCTTTTTTCTGTTTGATTGCTATCAAAGCAAATTTTTTCTCCTCCCGTTTTTGGTCCTTGACTTTCGCGCTCAAAGTCGGACTGTTCGTCCTTTGTGTTGCATTTCCCACGTTTTTAATAAAAATAAATCCGTCGCTTATTGCATATTTCGCTCTTACGTTTGCCTTGTATCAAGTAAATATGTATTAGTACATTTTGACAAAAGGGGCCAGCTCCGATCGCGTTGCCCTTGAAATATGTTGTGAAGGTCAACATTCTGAACAACTTTTTACATGTATAGGGAAGTGTTTTTCGGAATGTTAACCATGACAACATACGTGAAGATGAAGTTCACCGGAGTTCGGCCCTCTTTTTTGTCAATATTTACCCAAATAATATTTCTTTCTAATGTAATACCTTCTTTTCCAGCGTTTTTGTTATATGCACACAAACTGTAATTGGATTTCGTCTATTAACGCCACCATCCGATATTCATTTACCTTGTATAATAACGTTCACGCGGACTAAACAATTTTCCGCAGATTGAATCATGAAAAAAGAGAATTTGTATCAAACGGGAACTCGTTACTTCAACGAACGTTCCCTGCCGCTAGGTCTGGATTAAATTTTGCTACCTTCCAATCGGAAAAATTTGCTCATCGTTGCTTGCCTCGCGTTCTGGTTGCATAAAAAATTGAAAAACTCTCGGATTTATCGGATGCTGCTTGCCTGGGAACGAAACGTCCTCGTGTTTGCTTTAAATAGAAATCAAATTTCGAAATGTTTCAGCAATCAAACTTTGTTTATTATTGCTCAATTGTTATGGATCAAAGTATTATTGAAATTTTGACGAAAAACCTATTGCAATACGAGCGACCTTTTCCAGCGCAACAATTCGGCAAATCGGATTGAAGTGTGCCCTGTGATTTAATAATCGACCCAAAAAACCATGGAATTTTGCATTCTTTCTCAATTCCTGAACCCCCAAGCACTTTTATTTCGATCATTTGCTTGTCAAATTACCGAGGATGTAAGATTGTTAAAATTATTCAAATAAAATTTGTTTTAGAAATTCGGGAACAGCATAAAAAATTCGTTATTAATTTTCGGAGCACAAGAAAAGTTCATCTCCGTTTGTTAGTGGCCATTTCTATTGCATTCAATGGAATTCAATGGATCAATTTTCCCACTGTTCAAGCAATTACCAAAGCACGAAAGCAGTCAAAAATATTCTTCAACTGCTTTCGAATATAAAAGTTAATTACTTTCACTGTTCCCTCGGATCCATTGTCAGGTTCTTTAATTCTCTCGCCGCTCAGTCAATCGTCACAAAAACGGTAAAAAAAATACTCGGCGACTGTTTCGACAGAGATTTTTATCGTTCCCATCTAAAAGTTCTTTCAGCAATGCGATGGCATTCGAGGAACAATCCTTGGTCTACCATTCTCGCGCTGGTAATCTACAAATGGTCCTCGAGATAAATGATATAGTGGAATGGGGTAGTTAAGTTTCCGCGCAGATGAACTTAATCGATTCCTTGATTTCGCCAATCGGATAACCATGGCTCACAGCAGGAGCCATGCGCTAACACCATTACTTCTATCATGCTGATCCGTTACGAGTTCGAGAACGTGATTAAGCTTCGTTACGCTCGATCTGTCAAGCCCTGACAGCTTCTCGATCAAATCGTGTCGTATTAATACGTAGATATTAACTTGACCGACGGTTTCAATTAATTCGCCGAACTCGCCGCGAAATTCGAGTGTCTGCGAAACAATCACTCGCGAATTTACCAAATTCTATTTACGATTATTTATAGACTACAAACCCTCTTAAATCTCGACGAAGTGCCTGCAGTCATCTCGAATTTTAGTTAGATTTAAACAGTAAAGAAATTTCTGAATTTGTATTTTGATCAAGAGAATATTTTGTAGACATTTTCATTTATTTCCTTATGGACGTGACTGGTTAAATGATTAATCAACGGCTTTCCCATCAACCATTCCTTGGGAAATAAAAAAAAACGATACATACTCGTTTCCGCGCAAGTTGCCAACCGGAGGGCGGTCCGGTCTCATCCGTTTTACTTATTCATCGCAATTTCTGTTCGAGCCGGTTTCATTCGT
This sequence comes from Lasioglossum malachurum, assembly GCA_028455605.1. Classification (NCBI taxonomy): domain Eukaryota; kingdom Metazoa; phylum Arthropoda; class Insecta; order Hymenoptera; family Halictidae; genus Lasioglossum; species Lasioglossum malachurum. The sequence continues at coordinate 5,979,968 of CM052316.1, forward strand.
TAGCCAGGCGATTTATAGACTCAATAGCCACGACCTTCGCGTTCATCCGCGCATAATTCGTAATTATACTTCGCAGGGGGACGGGCCGGACCGTGGTTTCTCACGCGAACCGAATCAAATCGTGTTCTTTCGTTCCCGACTCTTTTCCCAGAGCCGCCGTTGTTTCCTTTCTGCGAACCTGCTGTTTCCGAGGGGACGAAGAATACATCGGGGCCAACAATCGACAGAAAAGGAAAGGAAAAGTCTAAGGGTTGCGTAAGCCACCCCTGTCTGTTCCACCTCCTTGATTTCGAACAAAGATTATCGCCTTTCTTCTTGATCCTTGACGAAGCCCTGCCCGGCAACGTGCGACTTTATGCGTGTGTATCGGTGTGTACAAATTCAATTCAAGTTTTCTCGATCACGATTTTCATGGTGTTTTCCTATTTCGATATTTCGGGAAAAATCGAATGAAGATCCTCTACTTTTAATAAAAATTTGACAGCTTTTTATGAGTTTCAAGACACCGATTTACGACGATACTGAATTAATAACTTCTTGTTTGGATAAAAAATCGAGTACTACCCTCGCCGAAAATGTTGCATCTTCTGTGAATAATGTGTGGTTGGAAAATATCGATGGGACATTCTGCTTCAGAAATTGTTGGACCGAACTCTCACGGAAAATTTGATTCTCGAAGTCGAGAAATAGAAAATCATGCGGGGAATTTTGATTGAACAATGTTAGTTTCCACGTTACATACGCGAAGGGATTGTAAATTGCACGAACGCTCGTAAAATTCAGCGAAACTCTGTCTTATCTGTGCATGCAAAAAATGCATGGAGCTCTGCAGTCTAATATGCATGCAATTTGCCATTTCGTAGATAAGTTCCATTCTCCGGAGGCTAAATAGAATTTTATTTTCATGCAAGCATGGGTTTTCCAGAGGAAATGCAGCCGAAGAATCTGTGAAATTAAGCTTGATATTTTACTACCCCTTTCGAAAATCTTCATCGTATATATTTGTTATATCAAGCGTTAATTCTCGCATAAATTATATAAAACTCCCTGCAACAATGGACGGGCTGCCAAGAACAGTTCTGCAATGTCGATCCATACATAATACATTAGTGATTTTGTTCTGCATAAATTATAAAAATTTCTACAACGATGTACACTCCGCTTGAAACAGTTCTGCAAGACTGTGTTCCATAGATTCGATATTGGTTATTTCGTTCCGCATAAATTCTACAAAATTCTACAACGTTGAATATCATATTGGTTACTCGATTCTACATAAATTATACAAAATCCTGTGCAACGATGCGCAGTATATTTAGAACAGATTTTGCTTCGTAGATAACAAATTCGTTTAACTGGCCAAGAATCTCAACGGGGATGTTTTCTGGAAAAGCGTAACGATGTAAAGTCAGACGTGAGCGAAGTTTGTTCAAGATTCCGTCTTGATCGGGTAGAAAGTTCTAGCAACGAGAACGAACTACAATAAACCAAGTTCTCATCAAGCATCTCTGAATTCCGAATTAAATAACAGAGAATACGGTTTCTTACTCCAGCAACGGCGGTATAACCGAATCGTGAGCTCCGGCTCCATAATTTGACTTCGCAGTACCAGCCGCACAAAGAAACAGAATAACGAATTACTTTAATTATTGCGGCACGAGTCGGTAAATTAGGAAGAATATCTCCAAACGGCTATTCTGCTGGTATGAAAGAACTCGAGTTTCTGTATACCATCAGGACGTACCATTATGAGTATGAATATCGCTGACCTTGAACCTTCTCTTCTGCCATAAATGTCAAATAATTAGACAGCGTATTTTGTGCATTTATGGGAAAAAATGAATAAGTGCAATTTGTGTGAAGCAGTAAAAATTTTAGAGGACTTTAAAAATACTGGTACATTATTTTCGATCCAGTTTATTGTGTACACAGAGTTGGGCAAAAATTTTATTTAAATAAAAATCTCGAATAAAGGGGGTTTAAAAACCACTTAGAAAAAAACCCACTTTATTCGAGACTTTCATTTAAATAAAATTTTCGCTCCGCTCTGGTTGTGCATCACGTAGAAAATCTTTATCTTGCATGAAGATCCGCTGTCTACTAATAATTAAAATTCGTTGACTAGTTTTTTGCGATACCGTAAAATAATTTTCACGATGTTTTTAAGTAACATAACATTTATTTTAAGTAAAATTTGATTCGAAAATTGCCAATACATTTGAAGCAGCAGGTTTGACCCGAGGCATGTATATTCACCGCAAAAGACTGCTTTAAAACAGCACGTAGGAAAAAGAACGTTTTTAATTATAACAATTCGAATTGGCAACACAGTTCTCCATCGAAAAACGAACGCGAAATTGAAAATATCGACTAGAGAAAATATCCAATAAAGTAACAAAACCCCGGAGGCAAAGGAAAAAGAGTAAGAGGGCGGTTCGGAACGGTCGATTAAATCTTTGGAGGCTTCTCCCTGCAGGTTTATCAGTGCGCCGATAGGAATCCGATTTTCCGATCAATTATGGACGATTAAAGACACGATTGCAAACGATTGGACAAGCCTCGAACAGCGAAGCACCGCCGTGGCGACACATTTTAATTGTCGTAATTGCGTCAAATGAATCCCCGTCAATTTTCGCGTTACGTGACTCCTAGCGATTCGGATCGCTGGGCGAATTATAATTAGCACCGAACTCTCCCGAGCACGTCTGGTTTCATTTACGCCGCCGGCTGAATGCACTCCAGATGAGCTGTCGCACCCCGTTGGTGCTGCACCAACACCGTGCAATCTGTTTCTGTAAACAGACGACCATTTTTGCGAAATCTCGCCTGGGCGACGCGACACTGAAACGATACTCCGACTGCGAAATGTCTCAATGTAGACCTGTGTGATCGTTCATGGCAGCTTAGAGCATTGATGCAATTAGTTCCTCCGTATACTTCGTTGTGTTTTAATGTACTTAAATGCATCAGCGACTTATAGTGGACCAAATAAATGCAGAAATCCGTTTTCATGAAGGGCGTCAGAATTGGGTTATAATTGCATAGGTATATAATATATAACCCACTACGAATTTCACGCATGTATAATGTAATTAATATACAGAGGATTTATGAAGAGGCAAATACTGGACATTTCCTAGAAGCCCGAATCTGATGAAGTAATATTGATCCATGATACGCGTTTATTGGAACACATCGCATTTAATATGTATCATGCTTGAATTAGGCTTCGGATGTACGCGCGTTCCACACACACGTGGATTAGAAATTCATTTCAAAAGCTTATATTATAATTCGTGGCGAGAGATAATCTATTATACCCTAGATCTAGGTTTTTATTATCTATCATGTTGCCGTAAAAAATATACTGTTACCATTTCTGAAAATACCGATGATCTTGAAATCTTATTAAGAGTTTTATGAAGAGTTTATTTATTGGACCGTAAATAAAGAAGATATTTAGGTGTTCGAATTTATACGGTCCACCCTGTATATGTATATATACGTAAATCCATAAATTTTCTAAAGATTTTCTCCGGCAGATGAGTAAATTGTGGTCCAAATAGTAAAACACCTTTCTTGCAGACATTCGTTTAATTACCTTCGCTAACCACGTTTGTCTACGAGAGAATTAAAGGACTGAATTTTAGACATGGAAATAAATTACAAGTTTGTAACAAGACGTCTCGTTTACTATCCGGAATTACTGTCTGCGTTAATGTTCGTGCTGTGTTCGATATATATGTATATGCAATATCGTGGTGAAATATATGCATCCACCGGTAACAAAATTACCTGCAGCTGTTGTTTTGCTGTTCAGAAACAAGCTTAATATCATTTACGAAGCTGCAACTTGTCCCGAACGCGGCGATGAATTTCGCAGCGTATTTTGGCCAGGCCACCTGCTGAAAAGGGCAGGTCATGAATAAATCAGGTACGTTCCGGTGCGAGTGCTTTTTCATTTTCAAACTCTCTATTTTAACATAAACCAAAGCAGCAACACCTGGAAAAGATAACCAATTTCTATAAAATGATATGAAATTCGCACCAGCACCAATCAAGTCTAGACTGTACCTCGTTGCTAATGACTAGACAGCGGATCTTTATGCATTTATGAAGAAATTGGTTGGGTGAAATATAAAACAGAAAAGGATGAGAAAAATTTAAGGATCTCGTAATGTTATTTTTAATGTAACAAAGTCATTAAGGGATGAAATCAATTTTTATTTTATTCCTGCTTCCCACAATCAATGCAGAACATTTTTATTTTGCATAAACATCCGCAGTCTACTAATGACTATTGCCGTTAAAGCAACGTTAAATAAATAAATAAAAAAAAACTGACTTGGAAAATTTTTTTGAAATTATTGCGTCAATCAGATATTACCATGTTTCACTGTATGCTCATTAGGCGATAGCAAACATCAGGTTTTCTGAAATTTTCCGAACTCGGTCAGCTATAAAGATCCACATCCATAAATTACGGGTTTAATACAAAAAGTTTCTTTCCTTCTATAATCACGTGGGTGCTGTTCAGCGCTTCGTCGGGGTAGGAAGTTATAATTAATAATCCCGATAGCATGAAAATCTTCTTCGTTTTATGCTTCTTTATTCGTAAATTCAGCCTTGAAAATATCCTGAAAGGAGCCTGATGAATGGAGATGCATGAACGTACATATTAAAGTTTTTCATTCCGTGAGATTAATCTGTGGATGGTAGATGTTGGGTCCATTCTGACCCAGTATTAGAGCCCCTCCATCTAAACTGTGATTATTAGTAATGAAATCATTAGCCTTTTATATTAGGTTTAATAAAAGGGACAAAGAAATAGCTCCTTCTGAATTATTAGCAGTCAATCGAAATCATTAACTTGCATAAAATCCATTAAGAAGACCAAAGAAATAGGTTCGGAAGCTCGTGGAATGAAAATTTGAATAAAATTGTCCAAAGCATTCACATTGCGATTCTTGATTTTTAAAAGCAGAAGATGTTCTTTCGAGTTTCAGCGTTCTTTTGAAACATCGAGGAGACGGGTCGCGTAATTTCCGTCTGCGAAGTATCGCGATCACACTTTGGAGTGGCCGGGGGGGAGAAGTTTCAATCGGTTCAACGCGACGGATTAATTGCGACCATTAATGGAGTCTGGTGTTCTCCGATATTTGCACGCCCAAGGAGGGGGAGGCTCGATCAATGTTGCGTCCTCTTGTGCAAATAATAATCCCGGTCGGGGTGGAAGGCATTGAAACGATGGTGGTCGAGAACCTCCAAGAAGGGGGATCACTCTTACCACCGCGGAAATCTTCATGTTTGAACAAAATGACGACTTGTGGTTGCTCAGGTCTTTTATTTTTCAGCAGAATTTTTAACTTTTTTAATTTTTAACTTTTGACTGTAAAAGAGGAACCTCTAAACTGAATTATAAAAAGCACCTACAAGAGAAAGTGAAGGGGCGAAGTAGAGTGAAGGGATGAATATGAGAGGTCAAGTGAAAAAAGTGAGATTAAGGAAAAGAGCTAAGAAAAATCAGTGTATTGAGATCGGTGACACCTCCTCGTTTCAAAGCAAAGTTAAAAACAGTAAAAGCTTAAGGTAGCAAAACAGCACGAACCGGACATTGTTTCGCAACGAACAAGAATCCGTCTAACAACGTAATCTCCGTGAAGATAAGATTGTCACGACAACAAAGGGAAAACAGTGAAGTTGACGGTACTCAACCCCGTTCAAGTTACGGGAGCGAGGTAAACAGAAAGTTCTCGGAAACCGTTGAAATCTGAACAGAGAGAGGGAGAGAGAGAGAGAGAGAGAGAGAGAGAGAGAGACGGTTCATAGATGAAATCAGTTCTGAAAGACAACAATTGGATTGTAAAAGTTACCTGCGACGTTAACCATTTAAAGGCAACGTTGCGCTTGCTGATAGATGCAGGTGTCCTTAGTGCTGTTCCCGATTGTCACATTGCAGGAAACGAAGACTAACTGCTGGATCGCCGGTGGAATTTTAAAGCACGATGGATCGATCCCCTCTTTCGACCTGGTTGCTCGATTTTGCTTCGTTTGTTGCCGTAACGAAGCTCTGTCTCTGAGAATCCTTTCTCTCCACTGATCTATGGCTTTGCGAAACCTTTAAGAAGCATTAAATTGTCAGACCGAGGATCTTTATGCACAATTGCCGATTTATAGTTGACACTCCAACTGTCAGAAATAACAATGGTTTGTTTTAAAATAAAGGAATGTTTCATTATAGAATACAAATATTATGTGGCGCGAATACAATATTCTTGTGTTTATCTGCAGTCCAATGACTGTCAGAAACACCTGTCTCCAATTTCCACGTTCGTAGTAAAGAGAGCAGTCGCGATGCACTCTACGTAATTAACTCATCGTGAAATCGGAAACGACAAAGACGAGCAGAGAGAAGAGAGAGAATCAGCGAGTGAGAGAGTGATACATCCTGACCGTACTCATGTAAGATGCAGCTCGTTTCCTTCGCGTGAAATGGTTTCCAAGTCCAACGACGGACTTCATCGTTGCGCGTATAATTAAAACCCTCGAATGGCAGCTGGTGGACCAGTGGAATTGATTAATTGCTCGCGCGATAGGATGCGACAGGGTTACTGTTGCATCCGACTGATCGTGAATATAGCAGCAGTCTGATCCGCTCATTAATTCAACGCCGTTTCGATCCGTTTCGTCCAACTGACAAATAAATCTACGCAGGAAGATGTTTGCGGCGAGGGGGAGGAGAATAGCGATTCGAATATTCCGAGAAATCGTATAGTATTTAACGATACGTAAAATGAGAAGAGCGTACGAGGATTAATGAGGACGCTTTATTAGGTGTTCGATTACGATGAAGGAATATTTCATAATTATAAAATTGTATGAATAATTTAAATTAATGTGGTATCACGACGTAGTAACATCGATTTGTACCACCTCAAAGAATAAGTATACTAGGTCAGTGAATGCGAATTTACTGAACGGTACGTAATCAACTGGAAGACCAAGTGGACCGATTTTTATTGTTATTGAATTGTATACATTTTATTCTCGATTGAAACAACAATAAAAATACAAAGAGCAAGTTCCATTTAGAAAACTGATGGAATCGTATTACATGTAAGTATAGTGGTTCCCACAACTAAATCGACCAAGATTAAAAATAGAAGAGCTCCAACAGTTTGAGTTTCTTCACGCAAGAACGAATTACCGTCCGGAAGTCACTATTGCAAGATACATTTCAAAAGACAGAAATTCCCTCTAGGTATACTGCTGAATTTAAAATATATCTGGAATAGAGAGGCAAAGAGAGAAAGACAAAATGAGAAATAAGAGAAAGGGAGTGAATTTCTACAACAGGGAATTCTGCTCTCTGGAATTACCGGAAACCACGATGGAACTTAAATTATTTCGTCGAGTTCATTTGGACGCACGTATGAGTGGTCTCCATTTACATGCAACGATGCAGCGACTCTCATTAATATCCGGACACTCTTTGAGGCAGCAGTGTTTCCCTGCAATTGGATCAAACGACTGAGAATTTGTTGGATAAACTAGAGACACTAATGTACTGAATTATGCGGAAAAATACAAAAATGAGTAGGCGAAGAATTTTGAAATACTGTTGTATCATTTTCAACTTATTGAACATATTAAGACGGTAGACTCGTTTCCACGATCGCAAGGGTGCGGGATTCGCCTTCTCATTTCTCGATAATACAAAAGTCCTATATTTTCGTTTACATTGCATTATTTGGCAGCATGTAGCTATGGAAAGCTTTCGAATAATGCAAATTACGCCTCGTAAACGAAGAAATAGCACTTTTGAGGGAGATAACGAGATCGATCTTTTATCCAGCGTTTTTGACTACTGAAAAACCCCATGTTTGTATTATCGATAAATGAGAAGGCGAATCCCGCACCCTCGCAATCCTGGAAAAAGGCGCTTACCCCTAAACAAAGAAAATAAATGTCTATTTCACTCCAGATTGTTGCAATTCAGGTGGAAAATTTTTATTTTGCATAAAGATCCGCTGGATATTAATGAGAGTCACTGTCCGAGGATCCGTGTAGAACGAACGTGTACGGGAATTTCGTTCTCCGTGGGAATATCGCAATGAGTATTTATACTGTCGCCGAACATCTGTCCGGTGCAACGTTTCCGCGGGTCGTAGTCCGCGAAACATTACTGCGTAGCTTGGCTGCGACACATGCACTCAGTGCACCTCGCCGATCCCGGTGTATCCTGATTCATTCGCGTGGAATAAACACCTTTAGTCTGAGACCGAATTTAAGACGATCTCACCAAAACACTATTTACTAGAGTCTGTAATATCTAGACTGCGGATTATATGCATTTATGATAAAAATGAGTAAGTGTAATTTAAAGCAGCAAAAACATTAGAAGAATTTAGAGGTACCATTATATATTATTTTTAAACTATTAAGTATATAAAAAAAGAAATTAAATTTTTATTTCACCTCAGTTCCTTGCGATTCAAATGGAAAGTATTTATTTTACATAAAGTTCGGTAGTTTAGTAATATTATTTGAACAGAGAGAGTTCAATCAGTACTCAAATCAAGGATCAAAGTTTTCAGGATACAAATTCTGCATACATATTACGTAAATGTTCAGATTCGAGACGAGTGTGTTAGAGTCCCGGGGATATTTGGTCGGAAGAAATTCGGTGGCACGTGACGTCGACGTCTCGTGCTCGTCGCAGCAAGCTAGGCATCGGTAATTCAATGCTGGTACTTGCTGAGAAACTTCGCGGCGAAATCCGAGAGAGAACCGCTTGAAATGAACGCGAACTCTCTCTCTCACTGACAGCGAGACTCCCGTTGAAGGGAACTCTTTGGGAACTGACTGGTCGGCGAAAGGGGTTGATTGACAGTTATCTCGTTGCATTAATATGCGTTCAGAAGTGCGCAATACTGCACGTGCTTACAGAATTATATGTAGCGTTGAAAATCTGGAATTAAATATATAAAATGATACACTCGATCCACAAACGATCTAGAAAATAAAATATGTTAAACTGAGTGCCGAGTGATCCGAAAAAGTGATTGAAATGGCCTTTCTAGAACAATAAAGTAACAGCTCGACTAAAATCTTGGAAAAGGAGCTAGACGAAGCTTTATTAATTACGCCATAAAGATAATAAATGGCAGAGAGTTCAGCAAGTTCTATTGACGCTTTCACCGAAAGAGTCTTTCAATTCTGACCCATTGATTCAGAAGGAATGATCGAAATGGCTTCCTCGCGCAAGAATGGAAGCCTCTCAGCGCAGCGTCCGCCTGTCTGATTACCAAAGGGGGTGCGAAAGTCTTCTCGATCTTTTGAACTGTCCGACCGACTTGAACTTCCAACAGTCTTCCAAACTGACTCGGAACTGACGATGCGATCAGGCTCATGGAAATCGGAATTACCTTCTTGGTGCTGACATTTCACAATTTGCTGCGCTGCGCAGCGAAAGAAAACAATTCCCACGCAATATCGTTGCTACTCTTTTTTAATCACCTCTGCACTGTAGAACTTCATTCAGTTATTACAGGTTAAAATATTTCATATTAAATTCCAATAGAATTCAATGCAGCTTCATTTTATTTGCAACTTACAATGACAATATCTTCCATCCAACAAAATTTCTCTTTCTTATTGCTTTAAACCATAGAAATATACAACATATTGCACGCTCATTGCAAATATAAAGTTTCTTCAATTTTTTTAGAACATTTGGATTGAAATTGTATACTTAGTTTAATTACTACATTACTAATAATACTTAATAATTCTGAAATACTATAACTCTTAATCATTATTACGCTATCCTACATTAATTTTTAATCTACTTAAATTATAGGTTTGAAATTCTATACTTGGATCTTCCTAATAAAAGCCGAACATGACGATACATCATTGTAGTAGAATTCATCCCCAAACTGTTGCCTCTATTTTTTTAGAACTCCACGAGTTTCGCTACGTGTGGAAGGTTCGCTGTTTCATTCTAGCCCGTGCGTTTATGTTACAGTCCAGTGACGAAACTAATGAAAGAGAAATATTAGGTTCTTTAAACTCTCCGAAATTTCGTTCACAGGGGAACAAAAGGCAGCGACGATAAAAGGACTCAAAGCGTTCTGTATTTTCGTCGTTTTCCTCGGGTCAGCCGAGCACCGTCGAATTCATTAAAGAAATCGAGAAAGAATAAGTCGCCGCCGTCCTTTGTTTCACAGGCGGGTCGTTCTTTTCAGAAGGTCTGGATTCATGTGACAGATATTACGGTCACCGAAACCGATTAAAGAACTTATATGTACGTCCCTGCAATTTATGGGCGTGTTCCCATATTTTATTAAAAAAACACCAAACTGCAATAGCAGGATTGTATTTCCTCTAACTTTTGTACAGGGTGTAGCAAGAAAGCAGAAAAAAGTGAACTGAATTTGATTTTTGGAATTTTGCAAATCTTCTTGGTTTCTGCTCCGGGAATTTGTTCTTTGGATCGGGTCGTTATTATTGTAATTGGACTGCGGATCTTTATGCATTTATGGCTCCTGAAAATTTTCAGAAGTGGTAGAAAATATAAAATTCGATAGAGTTTTACTACCACTGAAAACAAGATTTTTTAAAATCCTTTTTCTTAAAATTCGTCTACAAAAATTGGGTAAACAACCGCAGTCTAGTAATTCGATCACTCCGTTGTTATTATTATAATGAATTGTCGCTGGACCTTGGCTTCTCCTGCGGAATTCGATTTATTATCGAAGCCTACGTCTTCGCGAGTACTATGAAAAGAACGCAAGGTAAGACTATTTTTAATCGCGCCTCCATTTTCGTCAATGACTGTCAATTGATTTATACGCTGACCCAGTTTAATCGGCCGGAATTTAAATAAATAAATACGCTGTTTGTTATGGTTGGCGGACTGATGGATGAGCAGCACCGCGAGAAAACAAATAAACGGATCTAACCCCTCGGGAAGAATTCGCATTGAAACACGATTAGCCTCCGGGACGATTTAAATATCATCCTTGAGGCATCACGATTCAACACTCTCGAGAAAGAAAATTATACCAAATTTGTCAGCTTCTCAAAAGAACGAAAGGTAATGAGTAGACTGTGGATCTTTATGCATTCAACATGATTTTAAGAATTCGAGAACGTTATAATGTTTCTTTTAATGTAACAAAGTTGTTAAGGGATAAAATCAATTTTTATGTTATTCCTGCTTTCCACAATCACAATGTAAAAGGTTTTCATTTTGGATAAAGATCCGCAGTCTAGTAATGAGTTTTAAAGGGGATCGCGCGCTCATGAAAAGTGCGATTATGACTCTTTTTTTCTTGATCCTCGATGGGCTGTTTCTCGTGTGAACGAAATGAGGAAAGTGGAGGGGAAGTTTCCTCTGTCGCGGTAGAGGAAGCCACTTAGTTAGGGTCAATAGGTGGGAGCCGCTGTAAAACATTCATGATGAGCCGTGTCTTCCAGGTAACTGTGTAATCACCGAGCTCCTGTGCGCCGTCACATCGACCTGCAACTTATTACTATTCTTTATTCACCGCGCTCAACTATGAGAGCCCATTCAGGTTGCTGCTTTTATACTCGCGAGAGAAATTCGTCGGAAAATGTCAAACCAATTTTTCTGCTGTATTTTTACAAATTCATTTATTTCACAACTAAAATTTCTAATGGAAAAGCTTTCATATAGAAAGCTTTGTTATTTAACAAAATTTAGTTTTCATATATAAGTTTACCACAATTTATATGTAACGATTTAATCCCGCTAAAATTAATAAACTCGGCAACTTCATTAATTTCCTCCAAACATTTCCGGAAAGTAGCACGAGCGCAGATTTATTATATTTGCCAAACACCGAGTACGTGCAAAATGGTTTCGAAAATGTCGCGTGGAAAATACATACACGGATCTCTGATTTTCCCATCGAGGCTCATTTTCGGTCGGGATTATGTGTCGCAATTATATTCGCTCGCAGCGAACATTCGCTTAGAATTTAATGCAAGTGGAATGATTGATAAACAAAGGGTTCAACGAACGTCGGAAATTGTTTACGTCGACGCGATGTTTCGCGTGGGTTTGCGAAAGCCACGATCAAAGCGAGATTGAATTGTGAATTTTACTGACCGGAAAACGGCCGCGATATTTTCCATGGTGGAAAATTCGCATAATCCCGTGGCTTACAGGCGAGTTAAAGGAATAAGCTGAACGGGAACCCTAGGGTATTTGACTTCAGTATGACCTGAGAGGAGGCAAAAGTGACGTAAAATTGCCTGGTAACATTCTCCAAGGTTTCCAAGATGGAAACCATCAACCGGTATTAATGCAACTCCTGTTTGCAACCTCGTTCTTTGCTACGCCACGTGGAAAACCGGTATAACATGAAATCGGAATTTTCAACGGAAATCTCGATTCTTGAAATTGACGGCGAATCGGTTTGAAATTTATCGAACCGGAAGAATTACGCTGGTATTTCGGCGTAACAATGGCCGACGCAGCTGCGAGCGAATTCAACATAAATGGCCGCGGAATTTTACAATTTTTGGTTCACTTAATACCTCAATCGATTTCCGTGAATGTCAAAACTATTCTCAAAGCTTCATTTTGAGAACAAAGAATTAATTTGTACGCGTAATATTTTCGATCCACCGAAAATTTAACACTAAACCTACCGAGAGGTACATGTTCCCTTATAAAAATGAGAAGATTGATTTTATTTCGACTTTTCACTGCTCCTATTTGAAATCATCTTTATTATCTGTAAATGATTACGATTAAAAGGAATTAAAAACACCTTTCTATATTATTTTCAACTTACTAAATTATTCAAGAGGGAATGTATTTATCACTTCTCTTCTAATCGATGCACAACATTTTTATTTTGCATAAATATTCGTAGTCTAATAATTAGTCTTTCATAAAAAAAATGGCGGTGGGAGTATCAGGGTTAAGTTAGCTGCGTGATATATCGAAGAATACTCTGTATCTTCGATTCTTCGAGTTGGGTTTTTTGCGCACGACATCCGATAGGAAATAACGAAACGATCGGACCGGATGGCGGGAAAGAAGTATAGCTTTCCTTTCTAGACTCGGAGAAAAGAATGCTTTTACTGACAATTTTCCGCGAGAGTGGCAACATCCGTGAGAGGACGAGGGGGAGAGAGAGAGAGTGAGTGGCACGTCGAAATCACAGTTCGATTTCGTGGCAATTAGGAGCGTTTCGGGCGGCTTTAGGCGAAAGGAAAATGGGTTCTCCATGAATTCGGGGAGAGCACCCTCCATCATCGGAAAGTAGGTCGAACTATGGGGAATTGAAATTCGACACGATCCATTAACAGAGCCGAAGCGAAGCGTTAACGAGTTACAAGCGGGCATCTACAGATGGAGTATATTGAGTTCATACTCGCTGTTTGTTTCTTAATTACTGTACCGAGAACAACGAAACCTTCCATGTAGCATCCTGGAAAAATATGGAAACCTTCCACAAGAGAGTATTCATAATTTTACAAGAATGCTTTCTTTCGACAGTAATAAAGTATTTATTGTACGTTTCTTTCTATTATACCGTATAGTGTTCTTCATTTTTACAAATACAGACACTCTGTAGCAACAACTCTTTGTCCAAACAACCACAATAACAATTACATAAATCGTTTATTATCATCCTTTAGAAAAAATTGCAAGACATCTAAAGAAATTTGCAAATAATTCTTTTACAACGTGTGTCTCGGATCAACAATTTCTAATTAGCCACTGAAGAACCGTGAAAATCATCAAAGAAGCGGAAGACGTCCAGCAGAACCATAAATTGCGCTCTCGAAGAGCGAGTGAAACGAATTAGAAGTAACGTGTCTAATTGGAACGTTCCATAATTACCGTGTAACGTCTCTGTACTGTTAATTTTCTCGTTACGTCAGTCCCGAGATGCTTCTTGGCGTTATTTTTTCGATGCACTTCCCCGCGTTTATTCAACTCTCAAGCGCACGGGGTTCTGCACGTATCGTTCTTGTATAGTTCGCATCGCAGCAGCCCGCTTATGTTATCATCCTGCTCGTTCCACGAGTCGCAAACGAACCGCAAATTGATACAAATACGCGACAGCAATTGACCGGCTATTATTTCCCGGCGAATCACGCGAAAATGGAAATAACTTTCGATGGAATTCTACCCGATCTCGAAGAGAGCGATAATTAACAATTGTACCGAGCGAAAAAAGAAATGTAATGGGGAGCAGAACCGTGTGCGTGTGTCAGTGACGGCGTGTCCCACTTGGTTCGGTATAAAGTCACCGTGTGGGAGTTTTGTTGATTGAGCCGCATACGCCGAAGGGGTTAATATTGGAAACGTAACAACATTCCGTTTGCGGTTTAAAGGTACGATTTTTGCGCACCCATTGTCCCGGTTCCGATCATTTGCAAAGGTGACCGGTGTCGTGACCGGTGTCCGAATGCGATGCAATTAAACTTTCCACCGGATCATCCGCCGTAGGTGGAAAGATAACGAAGTGCGTCGGAAATTCATGCGAAACTGATTTAATGCTACGTCGAGACGAGGTCGAATATAACGATTGAAATATTTCATTTCGTTTATTAAATCCCAGGCGTTATTAAAATCATTGATGAATTTCCATGGGAAATTCAGACGTATTTTTCTAAGTCAATTTGTACCGGCGACCTACTTTCACACTATACACCCCTATCAAATGATATTCGCTTTTCTCGCACGGTGTGTTGGCAATCTTTACTCGAAGATGAAGTATGCTTTGCGTAAAAAAAGATTCAAGATGTTTCGAAGGTTGCATAGCGAAGAATCTCGATCGACTAGATCTTGCTTTCGCGAGAGAAGTTGAGAGATACGTTTTTGCAAGTATTTCAGAACGTTGAACCTGATTTCTGGAAAGTCGCGTCTTAAAAGGCACGTAGGGATGAACTCTTCCAAAGAAATTTCCATACGTTCTAATCGAATTCTTTCCAAATGGAAAGTACATACAAGTACGGCGGTACATACATAGTAGCTCCGGACTGCGTCTTCTCAATTTTTCTTCCTCCAAAATCCTAGATCCGCAAACCGGCACGCCCGCGAAAGTTGGGGGAAGGAAATTCAGGGAGAAAAGTAGAATTACACCTGAGATAAAAATATATTCGGAAATCTTCGTAAGAGTTTCAATATTTCGAGTTTAGCGAAAGATTTGATTGAAAAAGTTTATTCTGAAATTTCCATAAAACAGTTTCAATATTTAAAAAAGTTCAAGGAAAAATTCGTCCCGTGAGCTATCGGTTGCAGCGAATCATAAATAAATGAAATCCAATCGACAATATCTGTTAAAAGTCGTCAGTGCGAACGAGTCGCGGATTCGTCGTTTGATTAGCAGTGGACTCGAGAAGGTCCCGAGACGAAAGATAGTCAAAGTGAGCGAAAGAGAGAGAGAGAGAGAGAGATAATGAGGAAAATAGGGTTTTTAAAAATAAAACCGGAACGAGTAGCGCGAAAAGCGGGCGTATTCCCCGTCCGGCAAAATGAAGTTGCGCTCGCTCGCAGGCTGCAGGCTGCTGCCGCGGGCGTCCGGATGCAGCCTCGCGTATAGAAATAACCATGGACGCACCATGGTGGTGCATAAAGGGAATCGAGGCAACGAAGGACGTTTCCCGTTGACCCGAATAGCCTGACCCGTATTTCCCGGTCGCAGGATGCTCGTACCGTCGACCTGCGACGAGGGCTCGACGACCTGCGTGGGCGTCACCGACGCGCGCACGCCAACTACAGCCTGCTTCACAACAAAAGGACCACCGTAATTGCAAATATCTCCAATAACACAGAGCTCTCACCTACACGCAGTACACTCATAGACATATAGAGATAGACTGCGCCGTCTTATGGGCGACTTGAAGCCCACAATGGCGGCGCGCTGTGCAAAGAGTGAGAGGGAGAGAGAGCATTAGCCGGGATCCATAGCGCTCTCTTTCTAATTGACGTGTTTTTTTTCTGTTTTTTTTTCTATCTCTATATGTCTATGAATACACTGCCTCCTTCGATACCCATTTGCTCAGCGCTTTCACTCTGTAGAGAGCGATTGGTTTAAAGTTTTAATCTTAAAGCCCGATTGTGAAAAAGGAGAGAGAGCATTTACGAGATTCTTTCACCGCGCGGTGGACAGATAAAGAGAGTATACTGGTATATAGAGGTTGATCCGTTTATTTAGACGGTGTGAGAGCTGTACTGCTGTACTGCGGACAATACAGACATTGAGAAGAACATACATGATATAGATTGACATTTACAGGCAAATAGCGCGAGCACAAGCGACGAGAAACCAAAACAAGTACAGCGCGAAATACAAATTTACATATAGAACATACGCGTTCGCGTTAACACGCTCCAACGTCTGTACTGATGCTCGTACATAGACTGCGAATCGAAAGAAGGAAAACATGTTTGCGAACACACAGCAGTCAAATACCAATTTCCAATTTGCATAAAGATCCGCAGACTGTAAAATTAGTGGAAATTACAGTGAATCCTTCCACTTCTTCGAGAATTTCCTGGATCGTATCGAATTTCGAATTTTTCGGAGCGAGAGCCACGAGCTCGTTTGACTGAAACTCACCATGACGTAAGTGCTGCACATTTTATTCGCTGTTTTGGAGCTGCCTGTAAGTCCCGCGAGCGGCGGAGCGCACCAGCCCGGTTAATTGAAATTCGAGCGTTGGTAACTCACGTTCAATTGGAGACTGAGGCTCGATTGATGCGTTCCACGATTATCCGCGAACGATCCACCGTGATAGTGAAACATTTATCGTCTCGCAGCGCGAGAGAAACAGCGAACCTCCTCGAATTCGACGCTCCGCCGGTACCGTTTCTGGGCCGACAACAACTGCAACGATACCTCGCACCGCGCCGTCAAAGCCGCGACCAATTTGCCGCGATTGATTTCACCTCGTGCGATATTCCGCTCCGGGACCACGCTGCCTACACGTTATTACACCTTGTTATATCGATGCTTCGTCGGGATATTGCCTTCCGAAGTCTCTTTCAGCGTTTGATCTACCATTTGCCTCAATATTCGTCGAGCATAGTACTTGCGGCGACGATCTCGAACACGATCTATTAACACATTCGAACCGAGTCGTTTCTGCCACGTGAATTCCCCCAACAATCTTTGAAGGCTACGTTCATATTTTCAACTTTCTATCCAGTATTCTGATTTTCGAGGCCATTCAACCGATCGCATTCGAATTTTGCACACGTATTCATTCGTGTTTGAAATTCGTGTATTATTTGTCTCAAGTGAATGTAACCAAAGTTACACGAGCTGTATATTCTTTAATTTTTCCGTTTAATACGAATTACGTTCATTCGCAAGTGTTTAAGTTGGAACAGTGCTAAATATTGATTATTCTTAATTGCCAGTGAACAGTGGTCGTTTGGTCACGGCCGTCAGCGATCGCTCGTTATCACTAGTGCACCATTGGGAGAGCTGCGATTCAAGGAGTCAGCAGTCCTCATGGTCAGAGGATCTCTGAGGAGTAAAAGTCGTCTTTACTGTTGGGGAAAAAGTGGAAATAGTTGAAACTGCTAGTTTTATTCGCGCCCTTCCAATGAGAAAGAACGTAACTGTGTCTCATTAGAAACCATCTCGATTTCCCATGCAAGCGCACGTACATATGTACACAGAAAGATAAAATAAAACACTAATAAAGGCTTGTGCCAGATAACGCACGCATTTACAGCGAACAAGCCAGCCGCCATAAATCATGGGAATCACCGAGAGAAATCTATAGCTGTACAAGTCCCACGATGTATCAACGAATGAGAGGCGTTACGTCGGGAAGCATTTGTTCCGTCGAAATTTTATGTGCGACCACTGTACGGAGCCATCACGATGCCTTTTGTTATCGACTTCCCATCAATTTCAATTCCTGCATCGACCGATATGCGATCAAATGTATTTTTCTCTTGTTTCTCGCCGCCATAAGAATCGTTCCATAGAAAACTCGTGGGCGCATCGAACTGCGCCGCGAATTCTAAAACTTGATTTACGGTTCCAGCACAGTGTACCCTCGAGAAAGGGATATCCTCGGTCCTGGAAGCAGAAAGGAAACCCTGTCGAAAGGATTTCCCTGTGGATCCTCGAAATAACGGAATAAGATTTGTGGTTAGGGTATTATTACTCGACAAGAGCCTGTTTGCTTCTTCTCTGCGCGACATTTCGCTGAAAGGAGGGACGAGTTCGTGAGACAGGAATGTCTCGAGACGTTTTATTTTAAGTTGAAGAGGGTGTCCCTTGGAAACCATAGGGTTCAACGGCCTTGACCGACATTCCCTTCGAGCAGGGGAAAGAAATCCGTTGATGCTGCATGAAAGAAACTTTTAATGCTTCGGCCTATTTCAGGACGAGCAATTTACTTGTCGCCAGACGAAAGCCGCTTAACGCCAAAGTTTTCTTGAGCGATTCGCGCCACCGCATCGGAGCGGGAACGTCCAATTTTTATTGAACATCCTGATGGTTGCGGAAATGTGGAGGCGCGGATGGTGGCTTTAATACGGTCGAAGGTTAAATTATTTTATTCAGGAAACCAGATTTTCTGTTCATATTTTTACCACTTGTATTCGCGTTACTCTCGTACACCAGTTACTAACTGCTTTTTATTCATTCATTTTTTTTTCACGCCAATAATATCATTCTTTGTGTCTTGTTACCATTTGTATCCGTATTATTCTTTCATCATGTTATAACTACTTTTTGATAGAAATTTTCGTGATGTTCAACTAAGATTCTCAAACTTTTCGAAGGGTGAGAGTTGCGACTGCAGCGAGGTTAGGAAGCTGCCGCAGGCATCGAATGCAATCTATTTACCGTCAATATCTTCCACCATATTGCTGCGTGAATTGCAAATTCGAGCCGCGTAAATTAGAAGTCAACAGAGCAGCGTACTGACATCATTGACACGGAATATTCAATACTACGACAGATTCAGACGGTTTCAATATTAATTTCCCTCGCTAGGAAATATCTTACATATCCATCACACTACTATTTCACATTTCACTCGATAGACGGATAAAGTTCCTTAATACATACGAGATTCTTCAAAGAACGATAACTCCTGACTCATAACAATTTCAATGAAAATCTACACACGTGTTGAAGACCCCGTTTTTTCGTAATGAATTAAGAACCAAAATAACTAGACAGCCAATCTTCATTGAAAATAAAAATTGTCCATGCCAATTATAAGTAGACAGCGAATCCTTATGCAAAATACAAATTTTTTAAGAGTTGAGAAGGAGAAATAGATATTCACATATATATATATTTACTTTCTTTCTTAACACATTTGATAGGTTGAAAACGATAAGGCAGTATTTTAAAATTTTTCCAATCAATTCTAATCTAATTAAGATATTAGGTGCTTTCGCCCCGCAGGAAAGTATTCCGAAGAAAATTCGCTGAAGAATTTCGTATTCGCGAAATGCTAGTGGATAAACGTTATTTCGGCGGTGTATGCTCCTGGAAGTATCCCGAAATTCTCCGTTAAAGAGCACGGTTACCTTACTATTTCCAGCTTGTACAAAGTCCCGCGAATCTCACGAATGTGAGAACTTCCACAAAGAATGTTACGTTGGCTGCAACATTAGACGATGTCGGAAGCTCGGCTGATACCAGCCAGGATCAAATAGACGCCTGCGATAAATTAACTTCGTAAACATCGTGTACGATGTGTTGCAACAACGTTCGGCTACTTTGACATTGTTTTTCTCGTCACCATCGTGTCCTGACAACAATTTCTCTTCTCGCGAATCAATATTATTGCTTGAAAGCATATCGTCGAATAAAACGCTTCGATCTTGCAGTATTTTGTGTTCCTCAGAATAGCTCACAAAAATCAGATTATTAAAGATGTCGGTCTCTAATAAATTACTAAACATTTAAGTATATTGCATGAAGTGTTATATCAATTTCATATCCATAAAATGAAAAAAAAGTTCTACAGAATGGAATTATTCCAGGTCGGAAGAAATGTTTAATTTTGTAGAAAGATTATTTAATAGAACCGAAACCCTAGATATCCAGTGGTCCCAATGCCAGTTCAGTATTAAAATACTCCAAAGAGAATAGAATATTGAATCCTATAAAAATTGATAGAAACCTCCAGCAGAGCAGACACAAGAATGATCCTTGAATAGAAAATGAATTGTCAGCGAAATTGCACGCGCTAATCCTTTCTTTCTCTCTCTCTTTCTCTTTATTAATATTTACGGGATGGCCAAAGAGCTGACGCATTAAAATGAATGTTCAATGACAATTCACTCTTTTATTCAAACACCGGCAGTCTCCCGACAGGACTTGGCACATCACGTTATCACGATTTTAATTCCCGGCTAGAATACACACCACTTTAGATTGAATCGAAGCGTAAACGGTTTTGACGTGACTGGTCCTCGAAGTGGTGCTCTTGAAAAGTGGGTCACTTTCGCTTCGAACAGGGAAACTGGCCGGTCGTTGTGAGATCGGAGCAGGTGACGAGTCGCGAAATCTGACTATGAATACGTTTACGGTGTCGAGATGGACACCATTGTTTTCGGCTGACGCTCTAAGTGCCTTCCTAAATCCTGAACAAACCTTAGAATGCTTCGCACCGAATCTCTACACGACGAATGACCATTAGAACATTTACTGGTGGAAATCTTAATGAAATGTTTGCATTTGTTTAATCCTCGCACGCTCCTCAAAAGTATAACTGTTGAACACTATTGACTCTCTGCGAGCGGGCATTATCCTCGCCATCTTCCAGTTCGTTCGAAATTAAAATAAACAAAATTAAAACTCAAATTTTTAGCCAAAGGGTTAATCAACCTCGTTTTACTCGCAACAGAAAACCATGAATGAAAAAAATAAAAAATTACTATGCATATGAGCAGGTAGCGAATTTCAAGCGGTACAAGGATTGCCTAATGCCATTCGCAGCCATAAACGATGTAGGGCTGCTCTAGTTTATGGGGATGATCCAGCAAATTTGCCATAATTCCAAGTCCGGTAATGGAGTCCTCGACTCGGCAAGGGGGCTGCGATCAGTGGGGGGCCGATGGAAGCGTAATCGCGTGCGTCATTCGCTGAAAATTCACGCGCACGCATGATTTAACCCTGACATACATGGCGTCCGACGCAAGATACGATTCGCGAAGGGGCAGGGGGAGGCCGCGGAGCCCACCACGCTGTGAACACTTGTTTAATTGACCCCGATGCGCAAGTTTAAACAATGCCCGATACGCTCGAACGAGAACGTTTATTTTTGCGGGCGGGCGCGCGTTTTCTTTCGCCCCGGAGCCGGCCGGCGAGCCCTCTGGGGCCATTCACGGCACTTCCGGGCCATTGGCGTGCCAACCAATGGAAATTCAGACGCCGGCGAATGACTACGCGGAAGTTAGCGTACAGAAGGCCAGTTGTACAACGTTGTCAATCTACATATACAGGGTGAGTCACCTAACAGTGCCACCACAAATATCATTTGTTTTTAAAGATACGTCATTGTCTGTGTGAAGGACGAAGTTGAATGCTAAAATGTGGCTCATACGATAGCAACTGCACTAGTAAGTAAACGCTAATTTCTTAGTACGAGAGACAGAGAGAGACAGTAATGGTGTTTTAGAGTTATTTAAATTGAAATATCTCCTGAACTACTAAGTTTTCGACTTACACAGGTTAGTACTTTGTTATAACGAATGTCCAGCTGCATCGATTGATGTATTAAAAAATACCACATTCTATTTAAAAAAAATGAAGGTGACTCGGGGTTTAAAAACAACAAAGATATTTGAGGTGGCAACGTTAGGTGACTCACTCTGTTCGCAATTTGTTGAGTTATGCCGGTTTCCCTCCAAAGTAGCGAATATAAAAATAAATTTCTTCAACAAAATCGAAGGAAATTGAGCATTACGATAGAATCGGCTTTATACCACGAATACAAAATTAATATACTACAGAGCATCTGAACAACTAGAACGACGAGAATCTTCCCTTGATAGAAATGTAGGATAGATACGTATCCAGATCCGCAAAAGTACCTCTCTCTTTCGCAAATTTATTATGCACAAACTCTAAGGGCGAGCTTTTCAATTCCGAGAAGACCGAGAATAATCCTTTCACGAGCGATCCTTTAATCTGAATGGCGGGTCAAAGCGGCGAAATTCAAATTTGCTCGATGAAAGTAGGTGAAAGACGCCTCCTCATCGGCAGAGCCGAATCCGACGCGGCCGCTTATAGTGATCCCATAACTCCCTATTATTTCGGAAGATTCATTAAAGCAAACTTCCGGTACTCGGAGCCGGCCAATGAAATCCCCCAAGGCAAGTTTCTCCGTCGGTTTAACGGCTGACTGACACAGATACGGAGCATTATCTGCGCACAGGCCGCAGGCTTAGGCGGAGTCGATCCTGAAGGGCAGGTTTCAGCCCTCGGAAGCATCTCTCGCCCAAAGTCGGCTTCTTTGGCTAGGAGCTAGCAGCTAGTTGCCTGAAGTACGAAATTGAGTTTGCACTTCTCTCCCGTCAGTAGGTTACGCCACACGGAGAAATTTCCGCACTTCTTACGCTTGAGTTTCTCCGCGCGATGCGAAGGGCCCAAAGAGCAATTTAGCTCCATCTCCCGTTCACTCTACGTGAACGTTCATTAACCTCTCCATCTTCGAATTCCCTTAAAATGAATGGCAACTAAAATTTTTGGCGGTTGTGCACCGACGTTTAAAAGTATGTCTTGAAGGTTCGAACATACATACGGAGCACAGAATACTTTTTCCGCGAATAAAGTTCTAATGTACTTGACAATCGAAGTCTCCTCTTTCCAATAACGCGATAAAAATTGATGTTCGAATCTTTGTTACCATTTTATTGCACTTCGAGTAGAACTTTTGCCACCGTCGTGACGCGTCAGCAAGAAAACCACCCCTCGTTATCTCCACCTCGTCCTTTTCTCACTGTCGAAACCCACTTTAAAAAAAAATTAAACAGATTAGTGTGAATTAAACTAGAAACTTCACTCTTCAATATGAACTGATCGAGATTATTGTTCGATCTTTTTCCCACGGAACTGGAAAATTTTAAACGTTCTATAATTTCGAATTGAAACGCTGCAGCAAGGACCTACTTTTAAAAAAGCAGGAATAATTTCGTTTGAAATATTCGAAAGCTCGGAAATAACATTTCCGAGCAAATAGAGGGATCGCAGAGAGACACGAGCAAAATTCTGTAGCTCCTCTACTAGCGTTTTAATAGAAAATTAAGCTCTCTCATAATAGAATTGCGCGGTAGCAAAGGATCAGTCTTCAGCGGGCACGTTCTCGAAACAACAGAGGAATGCGGTTCAAAAGATTTTCATCCGTCCATTATCCAGTAATCGGACTGGCTGAGCGGGAAGCTGTTTTTCCAGGGTCACAAATTCTCGGAACCTCTGTTGGGATTCAGTTTTCTATCGGACAAGTCTCTTCGGGTTTCTCCTGAACCGCTCCACTCCATCAAAGCGAAATTTTCGGGCGTAACAACCGGGGGAAAGTCGAGTTTGCGGAGGATTATTGAGTTTCCCTGGTTATCGAAACGCCAGGATTCAAAAGCGTTAGCTGCCCCACCCCATACAACGTTTCACGGTTTATCGTTCTGCCCCTGAACTACATATTCGGCGCGATATTTGCGTAAACGACGCCCTCGCAGATTATTTATCGATCGCAGGCATCGATATTCCACCATCGACGATTGCTGCGTCTCAGTATGCCAACCCCTGTTTGCGTACCTGGCCAGGAAAGACCTTCAAATCCACGCTGTTAGGCTGCTCAGCCAGCTTAGCCTCGAGGGGGTGGTGTACACAACTTTTTTAGCCCCAAATACTCGTGGAAAGTTAAACATAGTATATCACGCGGCTCGGTAAAGCTTGGTATAACCGGTCGTTCACACTGAATAATCCGAGGAGCATATCTGCTAACCATAACTCAGTATTATCTTGTGTCAGACAGTCTCCGGGAAGGCAACATTCAAATATGACCAAAGTTATTCGGTTTCACGCGATCTTTGATTTATGGAATCCATTAAGATAACGAGGAACTTTTTATTGGGCTGTGGGACATTATACATCAGTTTATATTGTGGATATGGATCATGATCTTTAATACAGTTGAATTTCATTCAAACGTATATATTATGAACTCTACTGATTCTGTACTCCGAATTAAACCACCAACGAGCCAATTTGTTAAAGCAGTACACAACAAAAACAATACTGTCTAAAATTTCGACCTTATATCCTGACCAGAGAGGGGTGATTATACGCAAAAATGGAGAGGTCAAATACTTCAATTTTACCTTGTTGATGCGCCCGACAGAAAAAAAATCTGTCATACGTGAAATACCCATGTGAAATACTCTCTACATATTCATTCGTGAATTTCTACCTCAAAAATCCAGGTAGAGAGTCGTTGTAAAAAAAATCATAAATCTCAAACAAATCGGAAAAATACAGAAATTCAAAAGCGACGTCGTTCAAATTTTTATAGTAACAACACACGACCATAAACGTTGCCCGGAAATTTTCTCAAATTTCTGAATGACGTACATTGTAGTTAAAAAATACAACAACCTCTGATACGATTTTCCTGACCTCTGTCATATCGTGCAAATAATACAACCGACTGACCAATTTTGATGAAATTTTCAGCACGTATATAACTTGTACGAATCTGCGAAATATATTTATGTAATTTTGTAAAAAGCAACTGTCACTAGTTTTTAGTAATTCAGACTGAAGGCAATTTTTCCAAAATTTTCATTACATATACAACGCGGTTTAACATGCAGCAAAAAATATATTAATATATAATAATTTACAGACGCAATTATTTCTTGGTAATGATCTAAATGAAGATCGAAACGTTGAAGGTAATGTGGTAATTTGCAAAATTGCTTTGAAGTATCAAATGATCGAATCAGTGCGCCGATATCTAGCTTGGCAGAAAATTGAAGTCGATTAATCCCTTCATAAAACGAGTTAATCTGGAGTAAAGTGAGCGCCATCAGTTATTGTATTGACTGAATGACCAACGTGATAGTCATCGTTACACAGGTAATCTAATCACTACGATCAGCTGTAACTATACAGTTTCGATTGCAGTGATTAAATCGCTTCGACTTTGTGGGACTTCCAGCGAGTGTATCTCGACCATAGATCCACCATGCATTTCCGAGATTTCGCTGAACAATTCGGTGGACACAGAGAGCACACATTCACAGAAATGAAATGTGCACGGTTTTCCAAACAGGTAACCGACGATTTCGCGAATCGGCGGCGTTCTTGGTGCGGGTGTGGGCGTCGTGCAGTATTTTCCGCCATGACCATGAACTACATTGGTAGCCGTAGTATCGACGCTAATCGCATTTACGCAAGGACTTCTGTTTCCCTCATTTGCGTCCCGTTATTGCCGATAACATAACAGAGGGAGCGATAGCGAGCTGCAGCGTTAAGGACGTTTCGATCCGGCCGAGGAAGCGCCGGCAAAAAGCTCGATAGCCCGCGGCCAAGGGCACGGAGCGATATAATACCAGAGTGACAGAGAGGGAGAGAGGGGTTAGAGCCAGTTGCATATCGTGGTTGCATCGTTGCACCGGTGCGCACCTGCCCAACAGAGGGAGGGAGAGAAAAAAAAGGATGTGTACCCGAGTGGAAATTTAATCATTCTTCAAGGTGAGACGGATGCATCGGGGATTAGCGTCCATACACGGCCGAACTATGCGGCGGCTACGAGGAAAGAATGCAAAACAGCATGCTGGTGTTTTGAATAAAAATGGAACGGCCGTGCAGGTGAATCAAAATTTACGACATGCTGTCATCCGGAACTAGGCATTCAGTTGCTCTTTTCTCCAACAAATCGATTTGTTTGTTGATTGACTTCCGTGGAATTTATAAAGGGTTTTTCAATAGGGACATAACAATTTTGTTTTTTATACTACGGAACATAGCCTAAAACTTTTTTATGATTTGTCAATAGCAAAACGTCAGTCAAGGCTTACATTTCTATCATGGTGAAGTTTGAAAAAGAAATTCTAAGTCGGTAGTCGCAACTTTAAGATCGCTTATTCCAATTTTTGGTCGCAACCTCGAGGAATGGTCCAGTCGAATGGCCACCTCGCTCATGCGATTTGACGCCGTTGGATTTTTTCTTCTGGGGTTACCTTAAGTCGAAGGTTTATGCCAACAATCCGACGACGTTAGAGGAGCTCGGGAACAATATCGAACGCGAAATTGCCAACATTCCGGCTGGTATGTGTGAAAGAGTGATTGAAAATTGGATCCGAAGAATCGATCGCTGCCGTCGTGCTCGTGGTGGTCATGTGAACGACATCGAATTCCATACATAAATCTAACATGTGTACTCTACACCTGTAATAAATTTCATCCCGATATCACAATTATTCTGTGTTTCATCTAAATACAAAATTGTTATGTCCTTATTGAAAAACCCTTTATTAGTTTCTGAAGGTTTAAAATACCAGAACCAGAAGCTCGAGATCTATTCACCGCAGATATTGATTGAGAACAGGACTCGCAACTTGCGAAAATTTGCGATTTCTTAATCGTCTACGTCTGGGTGAGATTGCTCGAATAACGTCACAGCACTTTCGAGAGATGTTTTAATTCGTTTAATTAAAGAGCTAGAAAAACACGGGGATGAGTTCCTCCTCTGCGTCCTTGGGTCTGAAAGATTAGTCGCCGTGACACGAATAACGTGCTCGAGTACTAGAAGGTACAAAGTTTTTCAGGTTCTTCGGGTACGCTAATGTTTTATTTCCCTGAGCGGGATTATCGCGAGCGTAAAAGCTTTCATCATTGTCCCGGGACTTTTTAAGTAGACGTACGATCGTTGTAGACCGGTGATCGTGTTTCGCGAGTCCCGGCCGAGTAATTTGATGGATAGAACACGCCCCGTGACACTGATAAGATACCGCGGCGCGTCTATTCGTTCCTCCATTGTACACACAGAAATTCTATGAAATCATGTCACAGTCGTGATCCATCACCGTCCCGCGTGAATTAAATGTCCTGTCGTGCTTTAACACGGGCGGACGTGTCAAACGAGTGCAAACAGAGATACGCGACTTCATCTGGGACTTATGTTGTGCCGGCATTCTTCAAATCGTCGTGACACACTCTGCGTGCGTTCGGTAATGCGCTGATCGTGGGTCGAGATTTAAGGTAAAGCGCATAAGCTTGCAGTCTCCTGAAACACGCTGCATGTTTTACAGAAGCTTCATAATGAATTCCAACGTGATTCCGACCGAGAAAGAGTTGAACGAAGCCGATAGTGTAGAACGAAAACAGATGCTCCGACTTCGAATGAGAAAGTTCATTAGTAACCGGCGTTTGTCGATGCTGGAATGAAAAATAGGATTGTTGTTCGCAGGATGGTCCTGCACACAGATGGCCCAGGCGATTTGGCACCGCTCCAAGTCCCTGGTATTCCTTGCAGAACGATAGCTAATGGAACAAGTGGCACACATAATGTCCGCGCAAGAAATACGATGCCGCAGGTGCCGGGACGTTCGATCAACCACACTTCTCCCATAAGAAAAAGTTCGTTCCCGAAATGCGAAAATGTTGCGACTAACTCCCGCCAATTCATAACCGTCATTCTTTTATCTCACCAGAATCTATTCTCGGTTGCTATCGCAAAACACAATTTTCACTGCCACGTCGTTAATGTTAACAATGTTTCAACGAAATTTGCAGGACGTACAGACGAAAGTATACACTTCAAGATGATGAATTTTTGCTAAATCTTGAAGTCTCTTTCATAAAAATTGTCCAAGCACCACTTTTTTTCTGAGCGTTCGAGACCAGATCTGAACTGTTTAACGCTCGGTAACGAGTTTAGCCACGACCACGGATCAAAACCAGGTTGATCGACGTGTGAACACCTTCCTCCCGTAATCTAACATAAAACAGCGGTATTTTTACCGGCAGGTAGATCGCAATCGCGTTACTACAATCCCGCTGTCGTCCGCATCAATCTCCATTAGCCCGTTAAGCTGCACCGAAAAAGGAAAATGTCACGAATCGCGAAACGGCTGGTGTCATCGCGAATCTGCCTTATTTATATCAATCGGAGGAACGGCCGTCATCGACGCGTCAATTCTGCTCCTTTTTCATCTACGCTTCGCCATCGGATATCACCTGGCTCACGCGCAAATGTCAAGGTCTCTCTATTCAAGACTAATTACCCGGTGACCGTATTGAATATCGGTATCCGCAACATTCCCTCGCGATCCTTTGCTGAATTTGTAGCCGATAGTGTGCTCGATCGTTTTTTATCGAATAACGAATCCCGGGTAAATTGGCTCACGTGATTTCGAGAGAACGAACGAAAGCATTGAAACACGACTGCTGTGAAGCTGGGATGAAGCACAAAGTGAGTAAATCTTTTTTAATTGCTTGTTTCTTGCTGGAAATAGCCAATTACTTTAATTACGCGCTAAAAATATTTTTAGTAAAATTGTATGGATAGGATGATGGGAGCTAAGTAGCGTTTTTGCTTGATTTCATTTTGTGAGGAGAATTTTGTTGGAGTTTTTTTCAAGTGTCCTTTTTATATGCTTCAATATCAAATTCTAATCGTTATACAGAAAATCTTCGGAACCAAAAGCTGGATTAGAACTTTATGTTCTTCGATGATGGATTGTATGATTGAACGTTGAAAGAAAATTCGATCAAATGTCTGATCTCAAGAATGAGTTTATAAAAGTCGACGATCTATCTCCGAGAACTCATTGAAAAAATGACAAATCTTTGTGTAACTGTACACACAGTGTACCTATAAGAATTTATTTAAAAATTTGCGGTTTCTCTGTTGACCGAAGCTCATCTCCGATTGTTGTGAATAATTTCATAATTATGGAAGATTATTGCCAACGCAGAGGAATTGAAAGAGAGTATTTGTTGCGGTATGAATTCGATCCCAACAATTTCTCTGAACAGCCCGATATTGCATTGTCCTGCAGAAATATCGAATAACCTTTCCCCCAACCAGTAGGTAACAGTATCGCCAGTAAAATTTCAAAAAAGCAGCCAATCACGGTTTCAATTCGTTCCAATCGAATCGATGAATCTTCTGCATTGAAACCTTTTAAACAGATCCCGCTTCTGACGGAAACTTGTACACGTGTTACTTTCTCTGCACTGGCCACTAATTGGACAATTATATTGACAAGAGCAACCCGTCACGCATGCTCGCTTGACTAACAATCGCGCATTGAATTGTCTTTGTAGATGAATATACCGTAAGCTTGTCGATATTCGTCGCTGAACGTGCCATGTAACATTTGCACGTATTAAATGCAGAAAGCCTATCTAACCAATAGATTAAGATATCTCACACCATTAATTCACCACCACCTCTCGGCCAGTAAAAATACCATTTCACTATATCCGGAACGAAAATTTTTATTTAATTACGTCTCAGACTTTGCAGTTAATTGCTGTTTAAGCTCCAGCCCACGGTTTGCAATTTTCAGCATAAATTTACACTCGAAACCAGAAATCAAAATGGCAATATTCGAAGTGGAGCGGCGAGGTCTTTTATATTTTCCCAAGAAAGTCTGAATTGGGAAAGGAAACATCGAATCGGATTGAACGCTACATCCGATAATCGAATATGTAGGGACCTTGAAAATCAGGGAAAGGTCTCGTGTCCTTCGGTCAAGCGTGAAGGGACACGAGGTCCTGTCGCATTGGCTGTACAGTCAGAGGGCGAACGTCGGAACGCTATGATACTAGGAACACCTTCTGCGAAACGGGTTCTTCCGACGTGGGCGAGATTCGTGTACATCATTTTCTGTGGAGGTCCCTGCCGCTCCCCTAATCTCGGTTCGACAGCCTTGATAATGGGGTCAGCCGATAGGCGAAAAGATTTTTTGCGATCATTTGGACCGGGAGCAGAAGGAAGATCCGGGTCGAGTCGATCAAAATCGCTGCGGGAGGAAGGGATGACTGATGACAGCGACGCTGAAAATGGGTACACTCCCTGCCAAAATGATAGCAGGATAGTGGCTTTTGTTTGTTACAATTTTGTGCTATTAAAAAATGAAAGGGCGTATATTAATGTTAGATTGAAATTCTGGAACTATGGGATTTGTCCAAAATTGTCCAAATTGTGCTATCGTTTTCCCTTGGCGTCCAACAAATTTTTCTCTTCGTTTTTCAACTTGAAAAGAATTACAAAATTATGAATTAGTTATCAAGGGATAAAATATACCATGCAGCTGATATTCTTTGCTGGGAGTGTACCGTGTAGGGTGGCATGTAAAGTCCCAGCGAAAGTTGCACGCGAAACGTTTGGCAAAAACCGTGGCCGGACAGCTAAAAAATCAGTAACGTTTTTGCTGAAACTGATGGACACGGACCGACGAAGGGCGTTGCATGAATTTTGGGGATGGAATTGGCAACAAGGGTAGCTTAGGGGTCGATAGCTTGTCGGGGAGCGATCTGTGGTTTTGCTGCCGGTCAAGGTATCCGATT
Source organism: Lasioglossum malachurum (assembly GCA_028455605.1). Lineage (NCBI taxonomy): Eukaryota > Metazoa > Arthropoda > Insecta > Hymenoptera > Halictidae > Lasioglossum > Lasioglossum malachurum. Next base: position 6,010,528 of record CM052316.1, read on the forward strand.
GGCTAATCCCCTTTTTGTTTCACCGGTCTCAGTATGTCAAAGTCAGGTCTGGGTTTATTGGATTATTTGGATTTGCGGAATGCGTGCTGGCAGCCAATTCACTTACCAATTTTTGGTAAAATTACCGACGAATTTTCTGCTGATTTTTGGGAACGATGTGTTTTGAAATAGTATTGGGTAAAATCGATGCAATTATTTGTAGGAAATTTAGGTAACTTAAAATAAAATTGATATAGGTATCATAGAAGGTGAAATATAGTAGTGAAAGCGAAGGTGATTGGTTACTACTAAATTTCGGAGATCTTCGAACAAATATTTGGTTCGCTGACAGGCAGGTGAAGTGTTTAGAGGAGTAGAGACGAGAAATCAATTTGACGAATTTCAATTATATGCACTTCCGGCCGACTGTCCTGGCTAATTAATGTATTCAAACCCTAACCCTAATAGCATAATAGCGTCTGGGTTATGCAGCTATGGCAGGTAAATCCGTGTTCCATACCTTTGTTATAATGCTCGTTCAATGTAACATCATAATAGAGCAAGCAAATACAAAGCACAGGATTGCGCAGGAGCGTTTTATTAGAGATTAGCTGTAAACCGGATTTACAATTAACGAGACGTTGTTTTAGAAACATTCTGTGTTTGGAATCGTGTTGTAGACGAAACTTTGTATTATATGCATTCGTACAATATTCAGTAGTACCGCCAAGAGATTAAAACAATTTCAGGATGTTGATACATTATTTCCAGAATTATAAAATTTTCAAAGAAAATCTTTTGTGTTTGGCTTCTAGACTGTACAATTGATTGAAAGATCTGCATTCCAATATTAATTCTTAGCACTCGATTCGGAGTCACCATTACAAAATTGCTGTGCCATTATTCACAATAATTGGTTACATTATTAAATATGTTGCGAATTGTTCTCGGTCGGAAGAAATGTTTAGCTCCAGAGCGTTAAAAATCCAATGAACTCACCTGTGAATAAGTGGAATGAGCTTGTAATGAATGAGTTTGCGTGAAAATTGAAGCAAGGGTTCATTCATAGGAGACGTTTTATTCAAGGATCCAGGAACTCGTCAAGAATTAATTTCGTTCAGCCCTTCTATCGAGCAACCATCGCAGGAAAAGTTGACGCAATTACCGGTAGACGTACACGTGTAGGATTATGAAACAGCTGAAAATCAACCGGAGACGACACGTGGCAGCGTCAACTTGAGCCACCTCGCATCCATTAATCCGTAATTAAGCTGAGGACGTAGCGATACGGGCTTGATTATCATCATCGATCGTCCCATCGTGGTCTATCCTCCTGAATTCCTATTAATCGTTCGCTGATACCAGGATAAGCCAGTTTAATTCACTGCACGTTCACCTACAACACTTTTTTCCAATGAATGAAAACACAACACTCGCACGCAAACAAAAAAATAATATTTAAAAAATCGTTCTACAAATAAAGCATTTAACTGAAAATAAAATCTCGTTGGAGTATCAAGGCTGTGTAGAATGAAACATAAAAATATATTTTTAAAAGAGAAAAACATGAGATCAATCGGATACTTGGTTAATAGATTGTAGACAACCGTTACAGAAAAATGTGTTTATAAAAGTATGCTCATTGTCAGTGTTACGACAGTGAATAAGATTCTAAAAATTGAGGAGAGTAAAAGAAATCATTCAACGAAGTCAACGTCACTCAACGGAGAATGTAGACCTGAAAAAAAGTGATCGAGCGTATGACGGGGAGAACCGTCAGTTGCTATGAATAGCACATTTTGGCACGGTGATGTCACGCCCGGCTTATCAGGGATACTATTTCCAGATACCACGTTATCATGGTCACAAATGATAGGACGAGCTATTGCAACGTTTTATATTCGTGGCTGCCAAATTATAGTAATTGTGTAATAAAAATTGGTTTTTTAAGTTTGCCAGAAAAATTGTGTCGACCATATACGATCAACGTTTTCACTCGAAGTATTGATTGTTGGAATTTTAAATTGCTATGAATGAATAAGATGGATGGTCTAATTACACTCTAAATGAATAAAATTTTGCAGTTCCCCGGGGATGAACAGGTTCGAGCAATTCCATCTTTTCCGTTCCTTTTGTCCCTCTCATCGTTCCGCTCGACTTCGAAAAAGGCGAGAGGAACTTGTTTACGAGGCACTGAAGCGATCATTAAGTCCACCTCCACGCTGTCGATAGGGGAAGATAAAAATCGGACATGGCGTCGCGAACTCAGCAGGGCCAATCCATCCGTTAACGGATATTTTTAGGTTAACGAATTGCTACCGTGACGCGCAGTCCGAAACGGCAGGTTATCAACGAAAGAACCAACGAAAGGGTTCGAATCGATCGTTCCTAGACATTTGGCGTCATTCTTGCGATCGAACTGCACCTTTCCTCCATCCACGCGTGTTTTCCACTTGTCCGCTCGGCGAAGGAAAACACGGGCAACGTGAAAGCATGACCGTTCTATTAAGTTCTTGGACGATATGGTAAAAATAGCAAAGTAAATATTTCTTTATAATTGTCAACGTTGCGAAATTAATCTTTTCGATTGTAAAAATATTTTTATAGTAGATTGCTCTTCCTGATTGTTGTAAAGAAATTTCGATATAATATTCGAAGATCGTTTTCGAGATAAAAATTCAGAACTGTGGATGGTTTTCTTTAAGAATCAGCAGTGTCCACAGCTTTTGTAAACAAGTAGTTTGTGAATCAACTCGAGGCCACTGACACGATGACTTAAACTCACCTTAATTTTGCATATTGTACAATATTGGTGTATTTGAACTCGTAGAAAGTGTTCGATTTATACTGAGACAACGATGTGTATAGTAACACGTGGCGCCCAATGCAGAAATCGTTCCAGCGCTCGAAAACAACAAACAACCGAGGCAAACGAAAACAAGGAGGTCGTTGTGGCACCAAGCTTAAACAGAGGGCGTCACCATTGTTTGGAACAACAAAGTGCGTACCACCGACTACGATGAGAAAAGAAAAGCCGCTGTTTTCATATCACAGGATCGTCGTTGCGTGAGAACGCTGCCGAGGAAAACCAACAACGATCCAGCTGATAGGCGACACGCGTCCTCTTCGTCGACAGTGCCACGCTAATCGCGACGTCGATCCGCTACGAGCTGTTGACCATGGCGATTGAATGAACATCTCCCGTTTACCGAGGAGCTCTCCGCGAAATGACCCTGGCCAAGGTCCGACCCGGAGAATTAATCCTCGACCTTGAACGGAGAGTGTTCCGCAATGGATGTTACAGGGAAACTTCAGCAAGACGACCATTAGGTTTTATAAAATTTTATAAAAATCACAACGGAAGGAAAATTCATTCCAGCAGCTGAAACATTTTTCGCGACGAAGATAATGTGAAAGCTTTTTAATCTTTATTAATACACGCGTTTTCTGTAGTAAACTTTTAGTGTGCGAATGTGTTGCATGGCAGAGAATCGCGTTACAAAAAATCGTAGCAGAAAGAAAAAAATAAAAATGGCTGCTGTGAAATGGTTTTATCAGTTATTCATGTGGCGTGACGTTGTAGCTATTTTTGTCTGCTCTGGGAGTAAATATTTGAAGGATTTAAAAGTCGTCACTGAATTTTCAGATAGAATTCGAACAAACGGATTCGCTGAAGATCGCAGAAATTTCTCCGTAACTCTTACGCCGGCATTTCCACCAAATAAAACCTGCAATGGTCTGCTCGCGCCGGCGCATAAAACCCGCCGGCTAAGTGGGTGCAATTCAATTAAAAGTTCTGAAAGCGCGTCGACGCGTTTCCCGGGCGTACATAAAATCCGTCGGAACGACCGGACGGATTCGTTTATGCGTTCGTTTCACGATCGCGCGCGCGCGAGCAAATCGAACCGGAAACACGTAACGGAAGATCGATCGGCGTAAAACGCAACAGCGCGGACTCCGGGGAATTAGAGTGATCGCTGTGGATCGGGGATGGAACGTTTCCTTCTCATTGAACGCGGTCAGGAGCCAGCGTAAAATGCAGCGGGATGCGTTTTACGATGATGCGGCTCGTAAGACGCACGAACACGGACGAACCGATTCAGAAACGGTTGAATAACCGGAGCTAATGTGACGCAACGCTAGCGTGGACCTTCGGAAGCGGTTCCAAGGACAATTTCGCATACTGAAACGCCGCATGCCAGTCCGACAAAATTCTTTCTCGGCTTGCGTCATGCCGCGGAGAAAATAGCAACAGAAAATCGAGAAAGTCTCCTAGGAAACACTGGATGTGTGCGAAACATCCACCACTGGCTACGTGAACGTATTACAGCCGTTATCGTCCTAAGCCGGGTTCCTTCGACACGGAACGAAATTTTTAAGGTACATAACGAGCTTAAGGATGTTCTAGGAGCTAAGGATGTCTGCATTCTTCATTCTTTTATTCTTCTTGTACAGCTGTTCTCAATCCGCCGAACGTTTCGAGATCCGCACATGCAGTATTTCGACAGCAAGTATCAAAAGGCTGACACCCTGGCACATGAAGAAGATTTCGAATATAGGTTTCAGATGCTTTATAGTGAGAATGTCATCCGAGGGTGGCCTAGCGGTGATCTCTTTGTCGTCATCGATCAAGAACACATTATCTAATTTCTGTATCATCCCAATCTCTCGGTACCTCGCGACAAAACTACGCAGTGGTTTCCGATAAAGGTAACCCCTTCTCGAATAAATAAATACGGGAAATCTGAATACTGGGTCTTGCAGCGAGTACAAACGAAGGTTCTTGTCGCTCCTGTAGTCCCAGTTCAGCCTGTCTACGGTGAATTTTTGCACCACAGCTATGCCTTTTCCGGAGAACACTGTATCGACTGCTTCCGATGGCTCCATCACTTTGTACCTGAACGAAAATCGAAAAGTTCAAGCGTAACAAATGTTTTCCCAGCTCGAGAAAGGACCACGGGATTACCTGTCGCCCAGGTCCATCACGTGGCGATCTGTGGAGTCATTGAAGTATGTCCGAACAGCAGCTGGTCCTCCGACGGGTTGCCCGGAGTCACGTACTTGTTCGAGATTCTTGAGCAGGTCGTCGGACTCGACATCCGCCAGCGAACTGGTGAACGTGCTGTTGTAAGTGGTGCTCAAGTAGAGGGAGAACAGCATCCAGATCAGCAGGACAAGCCTAAGCCCGTACTTCCTTGGCAGATTAATACCTTGCGCCAGCATGATCGCGCTAACGTATTCAAAGGGGACGCGTTCTCTGATCAGACCCATGTTGGCTAGTTTGCGCAACGCTAGCAACAATAGAAGATAGGCTATCAGTAGAAGGACAACACTGAGCCAGACTAGATAGTGAAACGGCGTCAGCAGCAGGAATATGTCGTTCTGTACTGTCTTGTGCTTGACCAGGCCGGCGAACACCATGTCCCTGTACATGTACCAGCAGACGATCTCCATGTTGAGGAAGACGGCCAGGTCTGTTGGCCGCGGGCCAATTACCACGTCTATGTCCCGGCTAATGAGCCTCGCGATCGCGTCCGACCATGTCATGCTGTTCCCGGCGCTCGAATCGACGTTGATGTTATAGTAATCCCCGAAGTGCTCCACCAACAGCGCGCCCACCGCTTGCAGGCTCTCGTTCCCTGACAGCGAATGCGGAATGAGCTCTTGAAAAATTTACCCGCGAAATTCAGGGACCCGGTTTGATGAATTCCATTTCGAGAGGCGCCCCGGGCTCGGCTCTAGCGGCCGCTGCTAATGGATCGTTGAATCTTGGACGGGAAGTGACGGTGTTTAACCATTAAGTGGATACTGAAGCGAGCTTCGATGGCAGACTGCTCGGAAATTAGTTTAAGCGTGGTTTTTAGAGGATTGAGGAGTGGAAAGCAATTTTCCTTCGAAATGTCGGAGATGTTGTGAGGCTATTTGGTTAAATAATTGCTGGCCTAACAATGCGTAGCGCCGAAGTGGTCGTGGAAGTTCATGTCGAATATTTTAATGAATTTTGAATGCAATAATACGGTGGGGAAAAATTTGTTGTACTTCATAGAAAAAATAGTCCTCATTTTCTCTTACAAAAAACCGTTTAAAGCTCTGAACGTAGAGGCTGCATTCTTTAACACGAGCTAAGGTAGATTGCCATACGATTTTTTGTCGCAAAGTTACATATTGAACATCGAAAATGGCCACTGGAAATATGTATTAACTTCAACATTGAAAAACTTTTAATATACGATGTTTAATGCAGAAAATGTTTGCTATTTTCCGCTGCCACGCGGCAAAAATTTGCGTACATACAGCTTTCAAAATAGAAGCAGGAAGTTAGCCGGAAACTTCGCCCACGCGTCGGTGTCTGAGAAGAGATTACGCTTTGGAAGTTTTAACGAATTAATTAAAAATTGGCGGAACAGGCGATCGGAATAAATAGTTTATTAGTTGAAGTTCGAGGCTCTACCGCGGTAACGAGTTTAGGGAAATCGGTTAAGCTCTTCCAAGACGATGCAATAAGCATCTTTTTCTCCACACCGGTTGATTGGCTAATCGTCGTAATTAATTCCCGACAAGAGCAGGGTCGTTAAGTCATCGGGATACATATTCAGCAGTTACGCGGTTTCCGAAAATAATTTATGCCGTTCCACGAGTGCCGTGATAAATTACCCGAGTGAGTAAGCTCCATTTTCGGTATACTGTTCGCGACATGGCCAGCGATTTCATTGCCAAGGAGGCGGCCTTGATACGACCATTTTTCAAGCACGCTGCGCGTGTCGTAGTCGTAAGCACGGGATATAACGAGACAATAGGGACAAGCTACTATCCGGAATTTTTATCGAACCGATACGAAAATCCTTGGAACGAGACAGCTTTGTAATAAGTCCGCTTATTCGGTCTAATCTAGAAAATGCTGGACAATTGCATGAACGAAATTTTAGGGAGATTCGATTACGCGAAAACCTTGGTCAGAGGATACTTCCACCAATTGATTGGACATTGCACGAATTACGAGAATATTCTTGTTTTGATAAGGGAAACTGCAAACGTAGACCTTCGGGAGTCAAATTCCGAAATTGGAATTAAACGAAAGTTTATTTAGTGCACAAAGGCTTCCGTAGAATGTCAAATATAATAAAAATCCTGTCGATCTTCCTCTAATTCCAATGTTAAGATATTCCGACAATTTTTGAAGCATTCAGAACGAAATTTTCCGCAAACAAGTCCTCCATCTGTAGGCCACAAATTTGTTTTCAAACCCAGAAAATCTCGTAAGCATTGGTAGTCCGGTGACGAATTCCCACGCATTGATCGGGATCCCTTTGTCTGCCTGGGAACGTGCAATATTTCCTGCGGCACTCGTACAAGAATCACAGTTCTACGACAACCACCGAGGGTTTCACAAACAAAGAACTTGGAAAGCCCTAACAAAGCTGTAAAACATCGTCCCCGGGAGATCGATTCGTGGATCCGAACTTCGTCCTCGTTTCAGGGGAAGCGCTATACCGCGATCTTGACCATCCAATTCTGTACTCAAAGCAAAGGGTTGATTGATTGAATGACACGTGGTGAATGGTTAAGCATTTCCGGAACGGGGTGAGGAGAAGTAGTTGTTTGATCAGTTTAATTTGATTCTACCGAGGACCTTCAAATCTAGCCAACAATGTCAAACATCGTCAATCCTAAACGTAGCTCACTTGTCACTCGAATCTTGTCCTCCTTGCGCCAGAACCTGACCGTCTGATCCGCTACGCTTCCATACTTGATAGAGCAACCACCCGGCGGACAGTACCGTCGGGCGTCCACCACGAACGACGGAATCCTGTGGACGTCACTGTCGGATGTGCTGCAGGATCCCACAGATTTCAGCGTAATCTCCTTCCCCGTCTGGTTTGCACGGATCACGGTCCCGAACGCCGCGTGATCGAACACGAAGAACGCGACGTCCCGATAGCCGGCGTTCCGCAAATCTCCCGCGAACGAGAGCACATCGTCATTTCCGTTCCCGGTCACGAACAAATATTGCAGCGTGGGCTGCAGCGGCATAGCCGGCAACAGCATTCCGCGCGAGCCACGGAACCCGTCGTTCTCGATCACTATGTAGCTAGGTATCCGTTCGTCCATCATGAACAGCATCCTGTTTCCGACCAGAACAGTCGCGTCCTTCGAAAAGGCCTTCGCGATCTCGCCCACGATGGTCCCCGCTCCATGATTTATCACATCGATCCTTCTCTCGGGATTGAACAGACTCCTGGCGGTCTCGTTAATACAGGAAAGCAGCTTCCCAAGGTTAGCGGGGCTCTCCTCGCGGAAAATTTCGCGTTTTCCTTCTGCTACCCAGAGTACGCACCCCAGCAGATGGAGATTGATGAACTTCGCGAACATACCAGCACTTTTATGCGTTTCCGACGGGAGAGCAAGTTCGAATGGCAGCGAGGATCTGCGAGAGAGGGTGTATATACGGGCGCGATTCCATCGGATCCCTGGAAATTGATGTATCGTTCCCGGAAACGACGATTACTATGCTGCCGACTTCTGAGACCTCTATCTCCCGGTTTATGGCTCGGTTCGCTGCGGTTCGTTACGCTGGCCCGCAAGCAGTCCGCTTAATTATGCAGATACTCGATAAGAAAATTGGAAAATTGCCGTGGAAATCACTGCCGTAAAATCTTTGAGCAGTTATTGCACTTCCACGAAGCCGGCTAGGGTCAAGTCGTTGTGGTGAGCAATTTTAAACAACAGGCATTTCGTGAGAGAAGAGACTGTCGTTGACTATTATCATTTAATGAACCCTCTGGTGGTTACGTTGATGAGCAAGCATCCCGCCAAATCGCTGTAAAAGGGAACACAGTGTCTCACGCGATCCGTAATTGCGAAGTCGATTGCGTGCACCGGTGTGCATGTTGCTGCGTAAGATAAGTGCGAGGGAGAGATTTGCACGTGCCCGGACACGTGTGTCGAGCCGCATAGCCATCGGTGTGCGGACCCCGTTTAAAACGGGAATCGTCCGTGACCCCGCGCGTTGCAGGAGCCGCACGAGCTCGGGTGCAAGTGCAGGGTCAAGTGCAGCAGGCAACTCGCCAACCGTTCGCTAGCCCGACGACTACTTTACTTTATTCGTTCCGAAAGAGCATCTCCGCGACACGCGTGATCGGGTTCCCGACCGAAACATCGGTTAAACTCGATTCGAAACTCTTCGGAGCTTGTTCTAGCGGGATTATCGAATAATCGTAAACTGATTTATCGCTTGCTAGAGCGAGCCAAGAATTTCAATCCGCTTCCGTGCTCCCGGAAGCTTCGATACAAATGTTCGCCACGTTAACACTTGCAAAGGTGAGAGAAGTCAGTATTTATCTTTCGACATTATTAAAATACACACAAACTGTTCCATCCGACGTTCAACAAAGTGTGTTTTTATAAATTTTCAATACCTTTAAACCAACCATTTTCCCGTACCAATTTAAAAATGTAAATATACCGTTATTTGAATTCCTTCCATTTTTCTCTGAAAATTTTGCACACCTCAATATTTCCATCCGAAGGAACGTTTCCAAACGAAGCCCCCCACATATTTTCAACGATCTTGAGGCAGCTTTAAAAATCATTCGAACAAATTTTGCAAGAGATAAAATATCTTTCACGGGAGATATGCACCGTTTGAAATAAAAGAGACATTAACCATTCGGAACGGTATTTGCTCATGCTGTAGCCGCTGGAATTGGGAAATACGATGACAGGAGCGTAGGAAGAGAGGAAGAGGAGAGATGGAAGAGAGAAAGTTTCGATCCTCCTTTGACCGAGAAGGCGTGAGTTATTTTTCAATCGGGTTGGAAGTGGCTGCGAGTTCGAGGAGTACGTTTCTACGACCGGCGGAGGTATTGATCCGCGGCGATTTCGCTCGAGAAAAAGTTCCTCGAGAGTTATAAAATTCTTTCCCCTCCTCCTTGCAGCGGGAACTTCCTCGATACGCAACCGAAACAATTAAACGATTCCAACCGTAGCTTCCAATCGTAGATTCCAATCCGTCGCGAGCTAATCGAGCCTCGGGCTTCAGAGAATGTTAATTCTGAACCCTGAGAACTGTACGGTTTTCGATACAGCCGCACACGATATTAACAAACGTTTCTTCGTTCGCGTTGCGTGATGCTTTTGTCTGGCCAGCTCGCAGTCGATGCTTAACTGGGGTAAATTTATAGCCGGCCTTCCAGACTGCGACATTTTTCCCGATAAATCGTCGCGTGCGAATTTTAAGCCTCGTCCGTCCGTAATTTGTTTCCTGCTGTCACACTGACACAGTGAGAAATTAGCTTAATGGGGAAGTTAACGCTAAACCTAGCGAGCACTAAAAGCGATTAAAATGCTTACAAAAATGGCGAGATTTAGGGTAAACTACTCGATTCTGCTGAAAAATATCTATTAGCTTATAATAATAGCAAGTTAAGCTCGTTTAAACATTTCAAAAAAAGATAAAAAGATTTTACTACGATTTTGGCTTAGGGTGCCAGTCATTGTACAGTTTACCCAATTTAGATTCGGTGGAATTTTTATTACAATATGTGATTGGATAAAGAAATGTATTTAATATAATTTCCATAAAAGTAACTTCATCATTTCGATAATTGCAAGATGAAACGTATGAAACGAGTCATTTGACCGGCAGTGGAAGGTTTAGTATTGAACTTGAAAATTCCACTACTCATAATAGGCAGCAGCAATTTTCCTAGAGCGGGACACTAGCATACTACTGAGCAATTAAACATCACATAGAACGAGTGAAGAAACACAAGGATATGAATAAAATTCCAAGCGTGTTTGTTTAATTACGGGAGAAGTACATTGTTCAGAATTTATTTGAAAGCGTTTACCTCGGAGTCCGCGTGGGCGTAAATGTTGAATGAAAGAACGTTGATCGTGTGCAGTAGAACATACTAGTAATATACGATGAAGATTGATAGAGTAAACTCTGGTGTGTCCACGTTTATCCTTGTTACCCCTAGCTACACAGTAAGTTAGAGAATTGAGACAGATGCTCGGAGGCTGGCCCTTTATGGTCGTCTCGTACCACCGAGTGGGGAGGAACGAACGAGGTCACTGAATCATCCTATCGGTTCATCAGACACACCCTAATCTACTCGAGAGACTCTCCTCGCTACAATTTTTTCTTGTATCTATTATACAGCACGGAACCAGACGAAATATTGCCGAGGGACCAATATCTTATCGTGGGGGATACAAAACAGAATCGTATGTCTGCCAACTGTGAATTCAATATACAGGGTGTCCCTGCTAACTTGTTCACCCCGAATATATATCGAACGATACATTTTATGAAAGTTGTAAAACGTGAAATTGAAATGGCTTCGAGGGGCCCATCTCATACGATACTTGTTTTATTGTCAGCGGAAGCGTTCCAGAAATTTCAAGGTCACCTTAATTCTTTTTTAATGGGAAGACCTCATTATTGTATCGCAAATCAACAGCACATCAAATTCTGAGTAAAAATGTATTGACCTTCATACGCATCAAGTCCTGCTCTCCTGTCAAATTTTCACTTTTTATCATCGAACGTTGTTCCAGCCAAATGAATGGTATTGTAGAATCGTATTGAACTTGTATTTAAAAGTTAGCAGGGAAATCCTGTTTGTGAATAATGTTTAATTGGATTAGTTCCATTTATCAGTGAAAACATTTTCTGGAATTCTATGAATCAGCGGATATTACAATTGTATAGAAGTCAAGAATGATATACTGACCATCTTAGGGAACATCTAGCACAGCTTATTTTTTCAGCAGCTATGAAGAAAGTTATGGAATTGGCAAAGTTTCCTTCGGAGAAGATCCGCAAGGATCCAGGAGTATTTAGTAGAAAGAAACAGAATAAGATTGGAGAGATAACTCGCAGATAATCCGGCTCCCCAAGCGTAGGATGGAGGGAATGGAAGAAGTCAGAAGAACAGAGGAGCTCAGGATTCATTTTTACACGCTTTGAGGGCCCGGGAGCGACACCTCCGCTCCGTAGAATCGCATTAGCCTCGGGTTCCGGGCGAGAGGGAACGAATAATTAACGGCGATTGGTTCAATGCACATTTCTCCGCGGCGCCGGCCGATCGATAATCGAAGCGAACGGTGCCGGTAGTGACCGCGGCCTTCTGGGAAATCTGGAAAACACCGACACGATGCGAGCTTATTCGCGGCCGGTTCAAGGACGCCGGCGCAGACGCTGGGCGTCGCACTGTCTCCACGCGAACCGATGCTTCCAGGCGTCTTCCCCTCCGCTCCGAATATCGATACATCCTGCGGTCATCAAGTCAGATTGGTGAACAGTAGATTAAAAACTCTGCTAAATCTTTAAATTAGGCTACTATCAAGGACTTTCCAAAAGTAACGTTCCCCTTTATTCCTATTTCCGGATGGAAATATTTTTGGATTGTCGAGGTGTTAACCGAGTTCGAAAAGTATTTGCAAGTGATGAATAGTAATTGGTTAGATTTGCACAGTTATTTCTGTGGCCATAAAAGTTCCGCAGTGTCCACAATCTCTTGAGAGATTGATGCATGTTGCTGCGTAACTTGGATTCAGCTAGTGGAATAGTCTGTTATGTATCAGGCAACCGAGAGAGAGAAATTGTGTTCGATATGCAGCACAGTGTGCGACGTGCGCCACAGAAGAGGATAGGGTTTGTCGTGTGTCAGACTAGTGTTCGGTTATGGATTGGACTAGTAGTACGAGTAGAGAATTGGTCAGGCAAGAACATAGACCATGGTTGAAGTAGTACGAAAAGATTAATGATCAGACAAAGTATTTATAGGTGATGAATAGTAATTGCTCAGATTTGCATAGTTATTTCTGTAGCGATAAAAGTTCTCAGTGTCCAATTGGATTCAGCTAGTGGAGTAATCTGTTATGTATCTCAGGCGGAGTTGGGCATTAATCGATTAAAATTTTAATCATGATTGATTGATTAATGTGTACGACTCAAAAAAGAAAACGAAATTTTTAACCGCAATTAACGACTGAACTAGAAGATTAATGGTTGATTGCGATTTACGATTGAAATAGAAATTTAGTCGTCAATCCTTGATTAAATTTTTGCCCAACTCTGATCTCAGGCAAGTGAGTGAGAGAAATTATGTGTTCGATATGTAGAATAAGGTTTGACGTGCGCCACAGAAGAGGGTCTATCATGTGTCAGACTAGTGGTCGGTTATGGATTGAGCTAGTAGCGCGAGCAGACAATTGATCAGGCGAGTAGAATATAGACAATGGTAGACTGCGGATCATTATGCATTTATGGCTTATGGAAATTTTCTTTCTCACTTTCTGAAAGTTTTCCTACAAAAATTGACAATTGTGTATAAATCCGCAGTCTAGTGGTCGACAAGTGGTAAGACGCGCGTGCTAGCCAGAGGACTCGCATTCTCCTTACCGGTATATTACACCGGAATAACGCGGAGCATTTCTTGCGTATCGTAAGTTATGCCCTCGACCGTGTACACGAGGCGGGGAATGCATCCATTTGCATACGTTGCGTCGTGCATCGTGCGCCACGCGCGTGCCCTTATGAGATCGACGGGGAACGTTGCTCACCGCTTGCTGATCCCGCTTATGAATTCACTTATTCATGATCGCAGGATACAATCTCGTCGGGGAGCACCGATTCTTTTGCCTCGTGGAACGTGAAATTTCTCGCGATCGACGCGCGACGCGACGCGGAGGAGTAACGGTAATTTGTTTACGCGTTTACCAAACGATGAATAAACAACGATACTTTGTTTACGTCTTCAGTCAAGGCTGCGCTTCCGCACTTGATATAAGGATCCCAAACTGCCATGAATCAGTTGGGCAACGTCGTTCCGCAATCATCTCCGGACTACGTTGAGAAATTCTCCTTTGCATCTCACAGTGTAATCTCGCGATCGAATTCAGCGAGCCGGAAAAAATTCTTACGATAATGCGACGCCATTTCTTTCTATATTCGGTGTAGAACTCGAGAATATAGTGGGTGGCGATCGCTTTAGCAAATTGGCAATTTCCTTGCGTGGCCGCATACATAACTCGTCATTCCGTCTGTGCAAACAGTATCTCGTAGATACTTGATCCAAATTCAGCAATCGATACCGATTTACATTGTCAACAGTCTGCATAATGCCGTTCACAGATTGATGGGAGGCTAACGTAAATAGACCGCGAATGATTATGGTAATGTACATATTTATAGACTTCAGAAGAACCGAAATAAAAAGATCCAGGTCTATGGTTCTCGTAAATCGTAAATAGAACCAAACGCAATTCAAAAATACAGTTAGAAAAGTCTCGGTAAAGAGAGCTCGAGCAGCGCCATAATGTCGCTAATGCATTACTAACAAGTGAAAACAATGAATAATTGAAAGAACAGTAAAACCCAGAGTCTCAGTACTGTTTTGTTTCCTGAAACCTCGAACTATTAAAGGTTTATTTCATCAGCACGTGATTCGCCAGTTTAAGCACGAAGGCCAAGGCTTCCGGATTGTTAACAATCGCATGGAATCTAACTTCGCCAACAATGTTCGTGTTCCTTTTACATTTCGAATGTTTCCGGCCGCTTACCTTTCTCCGAGACGCGAGGCAGTCCGTTTGTATGCAGAAACGCATTCCGCGAGGATCGTAGCGGCCGTTCTCGTTGCGCTGCGAGGCGAATTAAACGGAAATGGGATAAAGAAATTCGCGTTACGTTTTTCCTTTGCGTCGTCGTCGTGCCGACAACGGGAAAATGGAAAAGCGGGAAAGGCCCCCGAGGGGGAATGCCAGCTTGTCGAGTATTCATTAGCGGCGCATTGACAGTATCGATTATGCACGGATGAAAGTTCAACAACTCGACGTCTGCGTGTTCGACTGTAACTCATTAAGTTCTCCATTATTACCCCGGACGACTGTTAATAATAGCCTCGTTTCAACTTCTCCGCTTGTTCTACCGTTCTCTCGATAGCGTGAACTATTATCGCGAAGTGATACTTCCGAACTGTAAGCATGAAGTCTTAAACTGTCTTACAGTTCTGCGAGTATGAAGTTGTGTTGACTCCAGGGGAATATTGAGATAAACTTTTAACGCGATCCTTAGCGAACTTACTGCCAAAACAAATACCGCAGAATTCGTTCGATTTATTGAATAGAACGAACGCTGAGAAGGTTTAGTTTCATTGATTTTAATCAGACTTTGTAATTTCAACACTCCCGTACCTCACCGATTTCTTTCACTGATTTCTTCTTTTAATCAACGATTGACGATTAAGTTCATCAATCGATTGATCCAATCGTCGATTTTTCGATGATTTATTTTTTTAATCGTACACATTAATCAATCAATCATGACTAAAATTTTAATCGATTAATGCCCAACTCTGCCTGATACCACGAAGGAAAAGTTATTTGCTGAATACAGGTAGCTGTAATGGTAGCATTGCCGGCAATGGTGACTTACCTTTTAAGAAATACGTATTCATGGATCGTCCAGGGAATCCGATTGAAGATCGTTCCAGTAAAAAGACAGAAGCGACCCCAGGATGTCTCTTCCCGTTTTAGAAAGCTTCTCGAACGATTCTATACGCACAACGATAAATTTTCGCTTCTCAATGGCCGGGTAATTGCTCGCAAGGGTTGCAGAGCCCGGAAAAACTTCTGCTGGCACGGTAAGACAACGAATATCGAATTACTCGGGTGATTTATTCAGCCGGCACCGACCTCGCAGGAATCTCGCGTGGCTCATTCATCACGCGGCAGAATGCCGGGCGTTTAACATCGCTTAATAGAGCTTCCTGCGCGAGATTCGTGTAACGCCGTCGTCGTTCCTGCCGTCTTTTCTTTTCGCTCCGCAATCCTGCTGCTCGCGATCCCATTCAGACACTCGTCTTCTAATCCCTCAGGACTTTGAACTCTTGATCGATGATCTTCACCTGGAATTTTCCACGCAGGCCCAGCGGATTTATAGATCCGTGGTACTAAAGTCTCCCGAGTGTAATCGTACAGCAGGAGCACGAGTTTAGTATTTTAAATTCGCGAAAGTACCTCTCTCATTTTGCAGATTTTTCAGAACTGAAATTGCGCGCTGCTTTTTGAACAAATTCAATGGATTTTAAACGAAAGTGAGTTTCCAATTAAATAAAATGAGCTCTGAACATTTCACAATATTATTCTGCACAATTTTCACGGCAACCTGAGCTTATTTTTTCGATGCTAACAGCACGCGAAAGAATCATACACAAATATTAGTCTCTGTAAATAAAAATTTTTAAAAACCACGCAAGCCGACAGGTTATTTCCACAGTTAATAACTTTATTCTTTCCATTACAAACAACAGAACGCCGTATTCGAGCACACATGTTTGTAGCGAACGCAATAACCATTCAGCGTGACTCTCGTCGACTCGTCGCGGTTAACATTGTAAATAAAACGACGGTTTATGCTCACATAAGCATTTTAATCGCGCTGAGTGAAAACAGTTGTCCGGCCAGAACGCAAATAGCCTCGACACGTTCGACAACAACAAATGAAGCTGGAAGGTGCCTGAATAATTAACAATCTGTTAACGCGGTGGCTATATCCAAGTCTTGGTATGAATTTTTCACAGTGCACATCCGGGATGAACATTTCATAAGAATTGAAAAATAAACGGACTGGTTAAATTCAGACTTAAGTGACGATTCAGATCCTGTGGACAATTGAGACAAAAATATTGCAATTATTAATGGTCCGTGACAAACAGGAGAAATTCTACAATTCGTTGACCCAGTGAATTCATTCAAGGAAAAATTTAATAATTTAACTTTTTATTAAATATATAAAATATAAAATAAAAATGTTTTGCATTGATTGTGGGAAGCAGGAATAACAGGAAAATTGATTTCATCCGTTAACAGCTTCGTTAATTAATAGCAGCATTACAATATTCTTGAATTTTTTAAATCTTTTACTGTTTTATATTTCGCCCAACCAGTTTCTTCATAAATGCATAAAGATCCGCACAGTCTACTAATCAATTACTAAACATTTAGGTATTGTATGAAGTATTATACCAATTTAATATCCATAAAATTTCAAAAATCATAGGGAATGTAAATATTCTAGATCGGAAGAAGAATAGGCATTTCAATAGTCTTATTGATGGATACTGAAATTCCTCTCGTACAAGTTTGGATGAAAATCCCTTTGCAACTCGAACCAGCATTTCTGCAAAACAGTTTGACACAAATCCGCACCGACAAAGAGCAACTCCACTGGCGGCCAGTGTTGTCATTTCGTGAAAGCCAACGTAGTAGGCGAATCCTGTTTCGCGAACTAATAAATACTTTCCCCGATAGTGTTCAACTTGACCTCATCGCGATTCAGAGCCAGCTGTTTACAAAGCGATGACAAAAACAACTGGGAAACGTGTCGCACATTCATGAACCGCGTTCCATCAGCTTTGAGCTGTTGAACCCCTGCAGGCGTTTCCAACCCCGTTGACGGGAACTGGTCTATGCAAAACATACATAAACAACGAACTAAATATACGTAATTACTTCTCGTCCGTATTTGCCAACTATAACACGACGCGACGTACGTAGGGTCAAACATCCTGGTAACCGATGGCCAAGCTAAACCCTACGAACTGGACTTCCGCTAAGCCTTCGACTAATTCCCGATTCCATCAGCGAAATCGTTTTCCATTAACCACGCTTAATTCCACGGGCGCAGAGTGCTCCGGACTCTCCATTGATTGCTATACCGATCAAAGAAACGTGGTTTTTCCAGGTGCATCTGGGACACTCGCTGAAATTGCAGATACGTGAGAAAACTGATCGTGATTGGAACAGAATTGATTCTCTGTAATATTTCGCTACCTCGATTCTCCGTAATACTATCCAGCCAATTTCTTAAAAAATACGTAAAAATCTAGTTACAGTGAGCGAAACTCTCTCTCATTCAAACACACTTCAAAATTTACAAATTTTCATGCATATTTAGAAGAAAAGGACACATGTGATGTTGTCAATATGGAGTTATTTAAACCATTACTTTCAACATCTATGTTTCGAAATTTTTTTACATGTGCGTTTAAAAGAATTTCGCACGGAAAATATATGGTCTTGTTTGTAAAAATTCTTACATAAATATTTTGGTAAATATATATATACAAATATTATATATAGTGTATAAATATATTTATAAGCCTCAGTTATTATTAAATGTTTCTTGTAAAAATTTTGAACGTTTAGCTCCAAAATCCTTATTTTTGTATGCAGGTTTAATCGAATTTGGCTGACTGTACGAAGAAAACAATTCATAAATACAGCAAAGAATTACTTGCAGATTTACCATCTGAGGCTGCAAAGAAGCTAACAAAGTTGCGATTCAATTGCAGCTGACACGTAATCCACAAATCAGCAACAGAGGCGACAAACAGGTTGCCAAATAAAGAGCCAAAAGTCGCGAGAAGTTGACAACAGGATGGCTCGAGATTTAAAAAGTTAGTAAAGCAATAGCTCGCGATTAACGAAGAAAGCTAGAGGATGGACGGTCTAGCCAGAAGGACAATGGAAGAGCGACAAAGAAGTTACCAAGGCAATAGCGTAAGAGGTAACAAGATAAGTTTAAAAGAAGTTACGTAAAGAGTGACGCGAAAGTTGCCAAGAGAATCTGGTTGAGAGACGGGGGTGAACTTGCAAGAACTTAACCAAGAAATAGCTCCCTTCTCCAATAGCGGAGAGATCCAAGGTTGCGCAGTGGCTTCCTTAAACTCTGGAAGCTGCCGCGAACATTTATTTCATTATTGTAGCTCCGGCTGGACTGCACAAGACAATAAACTACCCCTATCCAAACTACCCAATCGCTGACGTTGCCGCGGCGAATTGCCTTCAGGGTGGGACAAAACGCTGTCGAATCGATGTCGAATAATTAGAGGATGGTTTGTTGGCGGACAGGGGAAGCGACACGCCCGGGAAATATGTCACCGCTATCGAATTGATCTGTCTCGAGCAGTGCAGCAGCGGGCTCGGAGACACGCGGCAAATTCGAAACGCCATGTCGAACATCGCGAACCTAAGGGAACAGGAATGTAACAACGAATTCCAGGAAAATCGATAGGTGAACCGTGTATTAATTAGGTCTCGAGTCAGAATCTTAGCTCGTGACGATTGTCGACAGTGCAGCCGTCGCTGGAGCGGTCAAATAAATCGTAATGCAAGAGTAAGTGATGGAAGACACAGTCGAGAATCGGTTATTGGGCTTCCGGGATCCATCTGCGAAACTTCCGAAAGCTAATAGAGCCAGTTGAAGGGGGTTGCCCGGCCGAAAACTCAGTATGGCGTGGCGAGTGCCGCAGGAAGTGAGAAAAATTGAACGGTTAATAATTAAGTAGTTCTCCTGGTCAAGTTTCATTTTCTTTGGAGGCCGAAGCGGAACGCGGAAAAATTAAACTTGCCAGTCCGGGGGCGTTCACATCCGTTCCACGGGATAGAGACGAGAGCTGTTCTTCTTTCTCCTGTAACGGCGTTCCGTAATGAAATTTCGCTGGCCGACGTTTAGGTACTCTCACGGAGAAAGAGGGAATTTTAGCTTCAATTACCCTGACCGACGAGGGCGGAGCGAATTTCTAAAAGGAGAGAAAAAAAAATGGAGAGGCGAAATGCACGGTCTAACGCGATTCACGATTATAACAGAAGAATACTTACTTCCGATGAGATGCTAATGTGAAATATGGATTCCGTACGGTCCTTATTAGGAAAATTCCAACAGTGTTCTAGATCGCTAGATTAGTGATCTCGCAGTTTAATAAGAACCATGGGAAATTTATGATTGTCACAGATTAGACCTCAAGATGTATACTATTCTGCAAGTTGTATTAAATGCCATAAATAAATTATCGATTTTCATGGATTTTATGAAACGTATTTGCTCGATCCTCTCATTTATGAATTTAATCTGTTAGAGTTATTTTTAAAACAATGCATTGTTAGATGTACACTGTATCAAACATTTCATAGCATATTCAATAATGAAAAATAATCGCAAAGAACCGCATTTTAACAAGAAACACGAAAGGTTATGCTTATAAATTGAATATTTCCAATTTCTACATTGTTTCTCTTTTGCAATCATCTTAAAACAATATATTCTTAGAAATGAGCTGTATGAAGTAATACGTGGGACATAAATCACGAAACTGAGAATTTACATAAAAATGAGCAATTACAAAATTTATTACCAAGCAAATGAGGGAAGTAATTGTTTCATACTTTCCTTCTGATATTTTCAATTCCTACGTTGAAAAAATCAATTTTCATAAAGATTGGCAGTCTAATGGCAAATGGGAAAAATACTTGTTTGATCCTTCTCTCCACGAACATGACCAACGAACAGGACTCGACCAAAATTTCCTTTTTCGGGAAAAGGGATGAAAAATAGTTCAGTGTCCGCGTCAACGGGAATGAATATTTACGCACAAGTAATTATCACCGACAAGACCAGCCGGAAAAAATACATGCACGATGCAGTCTGTCCGCATCCACTGAAACTGTTTGTTCACTCTGCTCAATTAGGGTTGCGGCTGTTCGAATGTCATTGTGAATGGCTTCGACGCCTACGCAGCAAGCGTCGCGGCGCCAAGGAACACCTACGACACAATTTCCCTGGCGTGCGTCCCATGAATAATAAAAGGGATCACAAATAATCATTTTTGATTGTCACTGCAAACAAAGCGCGAGGGTAGCCCGCCAAGAGCATATCGATATTTCCTGAACCGTGTCGTGGCATTGGCATTCCAGAGCTCTGGAACTTGAAATTGGACTCGGAAATTAGGGGACATACATTCCAGGGTATATTGGAAACTCATGAAAAACCAATTAAAAAGTCTTCGATTAATTTTGCTGCTGTCCAAGATATCCTTGCGGTTTTACTTTCTAAATGCCATTCTCTTTTTCTTTTCTTATATTTGTGGAATCGAGAAGAACGTAAATATTTTTCACGAATGCATTACGGAGGGAATAATTGCATTATTACCTTATCTATCGCAATTTTATTATGCTCACCTCGGTACCCTTTCAGGCTTGTGATTGCCATGTCAGCGTAAAAGTAGTTTCTCTGTCTTCACAGTCTAAATAACCAAAGTGGCTACTGAAAACATTAAACAATTCTTCAGAAAAATTTTTATCAATGGCTATAAACACCATAATAAATAAAGTTGAATTACAAACAAGGCGGTACATGCTTCACAGAAACGTAATAGTAAATTGGTACGTGCTTCGCATTTAATTAGGCGTCGCGTTTTTAAATTTCAACAAATTGATTCAGTGGCTCGCTCGCCGACAACCGGCTAGCAAAAAATTCGCCTGTTTCGTGAGAAACGCGAGGATGGAAAGTGACCAACCGAACCGGCCGTGAAAAACTTTTAATTGCTCCGCTTGTTAGACTGTCGACATTCACGCGTCGCCACGCCGGCGCATTACCCTGTCATGAGAATTTAATCGGGTTCCGACTTGATGTATTACGTCACGGCAGAAAGGATCGGCTAAGAAAAACTCGGGAATTTTCTCCCTGAAATTTTGCTCTGAAGGAAAACTGACGCGAGTCATTTCGTATGCGCGAGAACGTTGCCGACGCAAATAGTTCCTTGAGGACTTGCCTTTTCGAGGAGGTGGAGTGCGGATCGACTGCGAATATACGTGCTGGACGAAATTATTCGGATCTGCACTGTTTTATCAAAAAGAATTTCCATCTGGAAATTCGGTAAAACATTTTTACTTAATGCACAGCGGACATAAAAAATTGTTTAAATGAACTTCTAGATTTCATTAATTGTTGTACAAAAAGCGAGAATATGAAAGAATATGAAAGAATATGAAAAAGAATTAGAAAAAGGTTTAAGGTGGTCTAGGTTATTCTTTAACCCTTAGCACTTAGTCACAGTGGTGACTCTGTGGCAATTACTATACATTTAAGTATTGTATGAGGTATTATATCAATTTTTCGTATCCATAAAATGAAAAATATACAATGGCACAGTATTCTAAGTCAGAAGAAATAATTTTCGAGTTAAAACAGCTCCGACTGCAAAGGGTTAATTGGAACCCCAGTTGGGAGCAATCAAAGTTGTTTGATGTAATTCGAGATGTTTCTAGCTGGTTCTCAAGAGTAATTAATACTGTTACCGATATTTTTTAAACGTCAATAATTGATTTCTAATGCATTATTAGGTAGTGTTTATCGCCGAATAGAAAGCTCCGACGTGTTTCACACAGCCTCACGAGCAATCTCGATTCAAGTGTACGCAGCACCTCGATTCTTGCACCTGTATGTCGAAACGGCTGTATTCACATCACCTTGAGAGCTTCGGAGGACCCTCTGGCGATTATTGGACCCCATTGCCTCGCAGAACGTCGATATTCTATTGTCACCAGCATTTCCGACTGTCGTCGGATGTTTGGAACCATGTTTGGCCCACTCAATTTCCTTATCGACGATTCTACCCATTCTTGGGCAAGCAGAATCTATAAATAACTCTCGATCTTCGAGTTTTATTCCAAAAATATATGTCTCCGAGAAAGAAGTCTCCAAGAAATCAAATATATCAATCTACTTCCACGCTGAAAACGTGCAGGAACTCTTACAGAGTATGTAGAAACAGATATGTATTCGTCTAATTGATAGAAAATTATTATTCTACATAAAAATCCACAAGCTGTCACTCGCAACGTATGCATTCATGAGATTATCCTACATGATTATTATCATGTAAAAATTAAATATTTCACCAGAGTTAAAAGAACGTTAGCATAAATTCTTTAATCAATTTCTTGCACAGCTTCCCCGTTGTTTAATGTCTCCAGAAAGAAAGGGCATCCTTCGCAAAGATGATAGTTACAACGGGCACGTTTCCTCATCACCATTTTCAAGCGCACTTCTCGCCGTGAGGTCCCAGATGTCATTACATACCACTGTTGTCGGGAATCGTCAGCAAACATTTTTATTGGATTACTACAATTTCTCTTTGTTTGAGAATCGCGTTTCTATTTTCAAATCGTCGGGCTGCGTTCCTGCATTCAGCATGTCGTGGGCGTGCAGAGAGTATAGAAAGTTGCTCGAGACTATACGAAGCGTTGTATACTTTTGAGAATAAGTCAACAGAAAACGAATACTAACGGTGGTATTGTTAAACTGACCCACCTTCAATTTTGCGTTGCGCTCTTGTTAACACCATAAAAGTGTTCCCCGTTCTTCGCTGGTTCTTCTCACCTCGAACATAAAATTGTAAAAATTTCGAGTCCCATCACTTTTACTGACCAACTCTTCAATTAAATGAAACTACATACTGATCTAACATTTTCGTAATTTTTATAGAAACATTACTTTGACTACGCGTTGATTGTGGTTGCCTAACTGAATCCTGATGGTTCCAATTAAGTAGAATCACTTTCTAGTTGGTAACTGTTCCGGAACGTCCTAGCAAACGAGCCTGCTGCGACGACAACAATTTAAGTTTCGCCATAAAAATAATATGACGTGGCCGTTTCATTTCGAGCGAAATTGTCCCCCATACAAGAACATTAAACTCTTATCTGCGACTGCAACAAGCTCCCCGATGTCGTTACGCTCCTCTGTTCTACAACGATATCCGTTGGCCCGAAGAATCCTTCGCTTTCACGGCGGTTCATACATGCAAACGATATGTCGGGAACACGGTGTGCCTTTATAAGTATAGAAAGGAAAAGTGAATTTTCTGGAGCGCAAACCGGTTTCCCATGTAAATACTATGGACCCGAACCAGGTGGCTCGCAAAATCCACTCAGGTCCGGAGTAGATTCCCTGCGATTTTCTAATTCCAAGATTTTATCAATACCCTCCTTCTCTGGAAACAATAACTCCGCAAAAGGTTATGCGATTAATATGTCTGAGTGCGTTTTAATATCAACTAGAATATGCAACGAAAAAATATTGAAATCTCCAGGAAAAATGACCTTGAGAAAAAAATAAAATTTACAAAGCATTCACCTTGTGAGAACATTTTAGACTGCGGATCTTTATGCATTCATGGCTTCTGGAATTTAATACGATTTTTATTTATTCCAGATCTGCGAAGGTCACTACCACTGAAAATAAGATTTTATTTGATTCCACTTTCTTGAAAGTCGTCTACAAAAATTGCAAATTGCATAAACATCTGCAGTCTGGTCATCACAAATGTGATCACATTTAGGTCGACCATCCTGTATTTTTGAAAAGGTCAGTTGGTAATGTATTATCCCCATCATACTGAAAAGATGGACGACTCGACTTTTGTGGCGAACTAAATACATTTATGGGACATAAATTTCTTTAATAAAACGCAGCAAGAGTGATCGAGGGGATTTTAAACTCTCCTAGTGGCCACACTTGGGTTCTCGGCTCGTGGCAATCATTATCGCGATTTATGTTCGATGCACAGGCACAAAGCGAGTATGATTCAATCCAGCAATTCGAGAGAAAGAGGGAAGTGCGACGGATGGAATCGGTTCTCGTGCAGACCCTTGATGGGTATTCTACTGAAGAAATTTTTTAAGAAGGTTCAATACGTATCAATTAGTGACGTTATAATTAATATTAATTAGTAATAATTAGACTGCAGATTTTATGCATTTATGACAAGAATGGGTAGCTGCAATTTAAAATAGTGGACAAATGAAAAACGTTTAAGAACATCAATGTATTACTTGCAGCTGAAGAACATTATTGAAAAATGAAAGAAATTATTACTTGGCTCTTGTTTGTTGCAGTTGATGCAAACAATTTTTATTTTTCTCTAAAGTTCCGCAGTCTATTATTAGTAATAATGTATGGCAATCCGTAATGAATCAAATTCCTCTAGTTTTAGTAGAAGTTATATTTGATCTATTTAATAGTTGATCTATTCTATATACTGTCACGAATAATTACTAGTATAGTGTACTGTCTGATTAATTGCATATCTGTTCTACTTGTTTGGTTAACACAACTGGCTCATTCCCTTGCCTGACTAGTAACTGGCTTATTTTACTTGTTTGAGTAAGGAGTAGCTCATTCATCTTGTCCGAACAATGCCCCGTTTATTCTACTTGTCTGATGAATGCCTGAATTGTTATACGAGTATGATAAACTCCTGGACTGTACTACTTGTGTGACCAAAGCCTAAGTTATTCTTCTAGTCTGGCTAATGCCTGGATTGTTGTACATGTATGACTAATTCCTGGATCGTACTACTTGTATGGCCAAGGCCTGGGTTATTCTTCAAGTCTGGCTAATGCCTGGATTGTTCTGCGTGTCTGACTGATAACATTGTTTTGTGTAGTCAATCAGTATAGCAACCAAATGGCTCAATCGATATTCCACCGAGGTGAACACGATGCGGAATTCGTACAATCAAATCGAATTATCAAGATGTTTATCAATGTTTGCCGAGTCCCCAGCGTTTACCAGACAATCGTTGTGGAAACGAGGAACAGCTTTGAATAAGAACAGCGGGACGAACGCTGTCAGCATAACGCGCCACGATAACTTATAATTCATTTCTTTCCCCGAGCACGAACCGAGCGCGTAGTTTCAATTTCCGCGATGCGTCGAGACGTATAAATTTATTTCCCTTTGTCGTCCGCAACGCCGTAAATGCAAACCGCGCGGCAGATTATCGGCCGAACCGCATTCTGAATTTTCTGTAGCGAAAGGTATTGATTATTCAAATCCATCTCGCCGTTTCGAATGGATCCCACCGGTTACCGGGCCGAGAGCGTCGCGACGCCCGCAACGGATACTTGCACGTAATATCGAATCCCACCACCTCCCGCTCTGCCCACCGGAAGTTCGTTCCAGACAATATCGTTTATTGACTCCCCGCGTTTGTTCTCGCCGCACTTCCAACAGTGTCGAAGTCGCGCGAACATCGATTATTTATAGCTCGGGCGTGCTTCGATCAACAGAAGAGTGTCTTCGCGATTGCTATCCAAGGATGATCGATCTCCAAAGAATTCGTAACGGAGAATACGATGACCCGATACGTGCACGGACCTAGGCATTATTCATAGCAACTTAAAGTTTCGTTTGAAACTGTTCATTTTTGTAGACTGTTGAAAAAGATCAAAATAAGAGCACATAGTTGATCAGTTCTTCGTAGACACAGCGGATTTTACGCATTTATAACAAACATGAATAGGTGTAACAATTTATTCTTTATTGCAGTTGACTTTGAGTGATCTTGAATGACCTCCATGATAGATCATTGGATTCGCCTGGAAACACTGTACCAGAGCTTAAATAGAAAACCATACCGTTCCATTAAAAAAACAGGGTTGACCTCCATATCTCCTTGACGTCACCACCTATAAAAAAATCGGTAACATCGGATTATGAGCTCCTTGATACCAAGTAAATTTGGTCTGATGCATTTTCTTCTATCTTCAGAAGCAAGCGAGTTATTCAGGTAACCTGTTTATAACGCCCACCCTCTATATTAAGAAGAAAAATAAATTTTTATTTCACTCCAGTTTTTGTTGCAATTCAAGTAGGAAATGTTTATTTTGTATGAAGATCCACTGTCTAGTAATTAATTATCTATCTATTGTCCAAAGTGCTGACAGATTTGTCTGATCAATGACCCATCTTTGCCACGGGTCTGTCCAAGAGCTTGCCTGTACTACTAGCCTGGTCAATGGCTTACTGTGCTACTTGTCAGCCGAAATCGTTTGAACAATGTCCTCTCTACGTATCAATTCAAAGGCAGCCTTACACTACTTGTCCGACCAGTAAATTATTCATGCTATTGCCCGATGAATGTTTGACCTCGACTACTGTTTGTCGTAATATCTAGAACTTGGCCACAATATACAAATAATAACAACTCCGTGCTACTTCTACCGCGAAGCAAGGCTTCGGTCGATGTTCACACCGTCTATCCTACTTTTCTTCGAACAAGAACTTTTTCCGTACCTATTTGTAAGCGTGAACCCTCTTCGTTTCACTTTGATAAAACGGAGTAGTCGACTTTCTCTGGCCTACAACCACTGACCCGCGTATTCCAAGCAACTTCGTCCGTAGTTCAGGCTTCGAGTAAACAACTGTAAGCATTCCACTTTTCTCTCAAGCCACTACAAAACTTCAACGTTCACCGTGCACGCTGAATATCACCTGCAAAATTAATGAACGATTCGAAACAATAAATAAAAGAGTGAAGCTCTTCATACTTCCTGTCCACGAATTCCTATCGATTGTGGCACGAATACAATTTCCATATTTCGTGCAACACGTTCCAGTTTGCGATAGTATAAAAATTGATCCTCCACGATCTCACCGCGCTTTGTCATCGGCAATGCCATATTTTCTAGCGAAAATAGGAGGATAGCGGTACAGATTTCCGTTTCGTGGAATCGTTGCCTGGCGGAGGGAAATCGAGATTCGTATCGTCGGACGAGAACAAGATTCGAGGAACAATCTCCATTGCATATGCATTACGTCATTTCCCTGTCGTTACCGCTGTTCCGTCACTGACGGCCGGGATCGTCGAATTTCCCGACGATCCTCGACGTCAACGACGACGTCTCCCTCTCTCTCTCTCTACCTCCCTCCCTCTCTCTGATCGCCGTGTAATTTCGCGGCGGGAACAATGAACGCATTTAACGTAATTTGTTTCGAGCAGACCACACTCGTCGCTCGATCATCGCTCCGGCAAGCAACGAGGGTAATTGTCCTCGCCGTGAAGTTCACGCTGCAACGAAACACCTGTTTTCATCGACAGCACACAGATATTTACTTCTTTGAGAAATACAGAATCTCATTAAAAACGATGTGCGAAAAAGATTGTCCATCATCGTCGCGTTATCATTAGTAGATTTCTTACCCAGAATTTCCTAATCCTTTACTGTTTTATATTTCACCCAGCCAATTTCTTCATAAATGCATAAAAATCCGCAGTCTAATTATCACGTAGACGTAGACAATTTATTATTCTTTTTATTTGTTTACGGGATTAAAACTAACATAATTGGCATGCCCAGTTAGGTGCTTCACTAGGGATTGGTCAAGCAAGGGCAAGTTGATACACTGAATGATTCGGGAAGCGCATAAATATATCGCGAAAGTTGCATCCGCGCGGCAAATGCAGTCTGTAATCCAATACCCCATATTAAAGCCGACGGATGCAACGTGTTTGCTCGAGCCTGTGTTTCACGCTTCACGTTCGACAGGTCATAAACTGATCGGGCAAACCATTTCCACCTTTTTCGCATTTTACAACCGTCCGATAACATTTGCCGCACGTGTTCCGTTTCGGAAATAACAAACCCGCGGAGATGTAAGAGATTTGATGAATATTTTATTACAATTTCCGTACGTGAGCCGAGTTCACCAATGCAATTATCGGATCGCATATTTTTATGAGCCGCTCAATAGGTTTACGTGCTCGAGCATGAGAAAAATTTTACCCACCTTTAACCGGGCAAAATAATTGTGAGCAGTTGCTGGGACGCTTAAAAAATTTTCGTGATAAGCCAAATAAATATAGGCAGCTTCTGGAAAAACTTAAAAATTTTTTTTCATTGTTAACAAGACAAAATAATTGTATACAGTTTTTATGTTTTTATGTAATATTACAGTATATTGTTTTTCCAGCATTAATAAATTAAAATAATTGTAGAAAGCTTCTGGAGAAGCTTCCGAACTCGTTTGGTCCAGAATAATGGAACAAATTGTTCCATACTGACCGAAAAGTTTGCAACAGTGAAAGTAGAATTAAAAAACTGTTTTCAGTTCTTTTCAGTTCAAGTAAAATGGGTGGAACATCTAATTGCATTTTTTACGGTAATGCTCAGATAGTTTGGAAGACAGTATGATAAAACGATTTAATATAACAAGATTCTAACTCTCTCTGTATGTCGATTTTCACAAAATTTTTTAAGTGCATTAGAAAGATTTAATGTATCAAGTTTCTCGTTTCATATAAACTGTATCAAACACATTACTTGAAGAATTAAATTGTAATTCCTTCAAAACATTTGTACTCTTTTTTTTTGCAATGAAACTAATATCAAATAATATTTCGTTTCAATCAGGAATTTTAAGTAAATGTAAAGTTACGATGAATATTACTGAGCTTTGAATTTTTATAATTTTATGCAGACTTCTATCCACTGCGAGCGCACAAATTTTAGTGTAATAATATGAGATATGACCAAAAAGCGAAAATTTTGTGCTTTCACGGGCTGCAACATCCCTCTGATGAGATTTTCGAGCTTGGGACGTGACTGTTTGAAAAATTATTCCCAGCAGAGCTGCACCGCTTACACTATAACACTGATGAAAACTGCAGCGTTGGCGAAATGTCCTAGTCATTTTTGACAAGGGACGCCACGTTCACCGAAATATTTGACAAGCGAATACGTGGGTGTGTACGACATCGTGTCAAACTTCGATTGAATATTGAGGTTCGAGTGTTAATATCGAATCGATGCTCGCTCGTGAATAAATTCTGCTGTTAAGCAACATCGACGGTGATTTATTCGACGAACGAAATTCAGCTAATTTCCATTTTGCTCTGATATGTGGAATAATGTGGATTGAATGTACGAATTCTGTTCTCTACGATATAAAACGTTTACGGAGTTAATTGAAAAGGAAAAAGGCTCGACTCGTTTAATCAGAAAAATTTGCTTCGGACCCTCGGAGTTGGCAAAAAATTTTACTCAAATAAAAATTTCGAATAAGCGTGGGTTTGAAACCCACTTTGTTCGAAATTTTTATTTGAATAAAATTTTTTCCCAACTCTGCGCGGACCCTGCAGGAGGTTACATATATCTTTGATATAGATCGCTGTAGATCAAGTATTCACTGCCATAAGGCGACATTGAATATTCTCATGTAGAACTGATAGCGCCATATGGCGCTCCACGGAACATATTACCTTTTAAATGATTTCTGTTCGAGTCACTGGCTGGAAGCTGCTTATCGATTTATCCGGACATGCGCTACAATCGATACCGAACGATATTAATTCATATGAAAAGCACATTGATCTCTTGGAACTTTCAAATAGACATTTTTACCCAAAAGCTGGAAGAATGCATTTATAAAAATCTACAAAGAAGGAACCAATAGGTTGTAGAGAACGATTCTGCCCCAGAATGCCACAAACGAAGAAATCTCACAGAAGACAATAACAAAAAATTGTGAAGCAATGAATAGATAAATTTCCGGGAAACACGTTTCTAGAAACAGAATGGCACATTGCGGTTGACCCGATGATCGATCACGTTCCTCAGACATCTTGCCGCTAGAATTTTCAGAATTTTCCACGAACGTGATCGCGCCATCATTCTCGCTCGTCGAACAGCTTAATTAAATCGCGGAAAAAGAGAGTCTGATGCGAATAAAAAAAAAAAAAGAAGAGAGAAGGAAGAGGGACGGCCGTCGGCAGGATCCAGAGCGAGTGGCAGGATTGGATGTTCAATCTCAAAGTTGATTATCCAGCGTCCCCCAATCAAGCGTCAGTTATATCGGAAATCGAAACGGTTCCCGGTTGGAATCAAAAATACAATCGGACAGAAAAAAAGAGGAACCACGCTGACACCAATCTGTTGTGCCGTTAATCATTCCTGCCGGAGAAATTCGTTTTCCGTTCCGATGATTGGTTCCGTCTGGCCTCCTTTGACTAAATTTCAGACTCTGCGACTTTTCTCTGCCTGGTCGACCGAAAAAAAGACCGGGAAGAAGCCACCGGAAAACCCTGACGAACCAACATTTCACTCGTGGAACGTTGTTTTGAAATTATTTATCTCCGTTTCGTGGAAAATGTGTTCAACTTAAAATAAAATCCTCAACTGGTCTTTTGCTAAAAAGGATTATTGGAATAAATGAATTTTGTCTGGTTAGATAAATACTGTCATTCTATAAAATTTGATGAGTTCATATAAACGGAATGAATAACAATGAACAGCAATCGTTGAAGGTAGTTAAATATGCGAAACAGATATCCACGAATCCGTTGAAAAAAAAAAAATGATAAAACGAAAACATCTGATGGACAGCTTTTTTCTTTTAAACTTTCACGAACGATATTTTCGACGCCAACCTTCAACTTTAATATTTCGCACTCTTTCTCGCGAGCATATGTCAGAGCGACATAATTATTAGCTGCATCAGCTGTGGGATCTAATAGAGCTTCGCAAATAATTTCATGCTGTTTATATGAATACCTAGAATATTGACAGTCCACATTTCTGTATATACGTGGTGGAGAAATATTTGGAGTTAATCAAATGCTAGCTTGCGCGTGTGTATTTGACTCCGACAAATGAAATCAATTTCTCGTGCCAGTCACTGTTCGTTTGCGGACATTAATGAACTCAACACACTTGTGTCGCTTACTTTCAATCAGCTATTAATAGATTGTGGATGTTATGCATTTGATATTTTAAATATTGAAAAAAGTCTAAAACAGGAAACAGTTCACTGCTTTCTCCAGTCGATGCAGAAAATTTTTATGTCGCACACATTTATATATTTGCATATTTTTCTGATTGATGTGTATCAGAGAAAAACATGAGATTATTATTTCTAAATATTGCTCTAAGGCTGGCAGCGATTTACGTGGGATTTCGGTGACTGCGCTGAATAGAAATTGCAACAGAAAATTTCCCTGGAATTGCAAAGACACCGGACTTCGACTAGCTTATCGTAGAAAATTCCCATGGCGTCCCCCTATTTATATCTAAGCGCGAAGTTCACTCGATCGGATAATTGACTGAGCCCAGGATGAAAATAATATTCGCAGCTATGAAAGGAGAAATTTTGCGCGGAGAGATCCGCTGTAAAAAAAAACGTAATATTCCTCATGGCGAGTAAAAAATAATCACAAAACCGGAAGATGAAAGGGGCTGCACGTAACAACGTTCGTCGGGACACGGGGTCCCTTTCAATATTGTCTGAGAACTACACGGGCATTAGCAATCTTATGACGAAGTTAAAATGCCATCAGCTCGAATGGCTGCGTTGTGCACACTTCCGGAAAAGCTGTTCGAGAACTACTTGAGAAGTATATTGTCTCCACGTTACGAACAGAAATATTCTATTAAGTGTCTCTCGTTAATTTTACGATGCTTGTCGTTCCCACTTTCGTTCGATTGTTCCGAAAATTAATTGCACGTCGATGAAAAGATTGCGAGGTCGAAGAAACTACATATTACAACTTCATTAAAATCTATTTCGATGGATTTTAAAGCTCGACATTTGCAAAATCTGCAAGGTTCAAGATTTATCAGAATTCAAAGCAATGCAATTTTCTGGATGCATTAGTACGGGAAAGAAAATCTTGTCCGTTTTAATCAACGACTTTACGTGAGCTCGTTTTTGTCAAAGCTAGCTGGACTCGTTATCTAAACTGAAAAAATTATCCTGCATCTAGACGTTGATAGTGGGAAAAGAGATTAGGTCAGATGTGGACGAATTAAGATAAGAGGAAAATGTAATTTCATCAAAGACTAATTACAATGTATTAGCAGCTGATCCGCGATGTTCCGTTTCGCAGACACTAATCGCAGAATCGCATCTCTGCAAGAGTGCAAGCGTTACCTTCCATTTTTCTCGGAGAATCGAACGAGTCTTTCAGCTCCTAAAGCCGTGAGCCTGATCGATTCGTTTATTTCGCGCGATTTGCTATTTTCAAGCGGGATTGATGAGTAGGGCGATTCTAGAACCGGGATCCATCTTGCTGAACGTTTCGCGAAAACGAGCGGAAGAACCGTTCCGACCATTAGCCGAGCTTCCGATCAACCGGCTGCAAGCTGAGCTTATCTCGCCATGCGTGAAAAAAAAAATGATAAAGATCACTCCATATAACTCGTAATTTCATCCCACTTGAAATTGTTGAATCTTGTTGAGATATCGATCTTTACTTTTTCAATCGCGTTTATGTAGATACAATTTAATTCTGAGTAGATTACAAACTGGGCCAAATTCGCAATTTCATCTGATTTCGGTTCGACGGTTAATTAACATGCTTCCAACAGTCGGAAACATCAGAACGCCAGTCGAGTCGTCAAATTTCGAGCAACAATTACTGCGTCCGCGAATTCGTTGCAAACGCGACGTCACCGGCTATCTGTTAATACTCATTTATTTATTCACCGGTATCTCGAAATAATATATCTCGAATTAACAATTCATCCGGTTATCGTGGAATCAGTTGGATTAGCGGTGTCATTTTCCGTATTCGAACGCGGCCGGGGGCGATTCGACTGGCGTGCACGCCGTAGCTGAAATCCTGTCAAAATGGCGGGCCTTAATTACAATGTCCCGTTGCCGTTGTCCCGGGGCTGAAACCAGATAATGGAAGGACAGGGCGGGTAAAACACGGCGACCGGGGCCGCGAAATGCGCTTTCGCGGGGACGGAATTAATTAAATGGCGGCCGGTATGGAAACCGGCAGGGAAACCGGCAGGGAAACCGGCGAGAAAGAAGAGGCTACGTTGATTTTGATAAGCTCGAAACGCTTCGTGCCGGCCAGGAACGGTTAACCCTGCCACCGGTCATTTGTCTCTCGGAAGCTTTAACACCGGCCGCATCCGAATTGCAAATTCGCGATAATGGAAGACGTGCGGGTGAATATAAACTAACCCCGCCCCTATAGACCCGTTTTTCCCTTGTGCAATGGTCCACGGTTTCTTTGACGGCTTCGGAGCCTGCTGTATGGAGATCAACCTTCGCATACAGCACGCCAGAGCTTAGGGTTTCATTATCGGGGGCGGCACCAACGTAAAATACCAGATGACAGATAATTTGTCAGAAGATACGCGGTCGTGATGAATTTACGCTGTTGCGAACTCGCGCGCGACCCACGTTTACGAATTAATGGTAATGGCAGCCTCTAGCTGGACAAATGTCGATGATTAGGTTCGTAGATTATTGGTTTAGGTCCTCCCATAGCCATTTTAGTTGGTCCGCAATTTTAAGAAATATTCTATGTATTAATTGTATATATTAATCGAAATAGTGCATTCGAAAGCTACGGTCGGTTAGTCTTCATAATAAGTTTGTATAACTTTTATAAACGTGGACGAAATGATAGGATTCTTTCCAAGATCCTACAAGGATTACTATACTATATGATCTGTAATAGAAATTTTGACAAGATTCCTACTAAAACTGGTGCGCATGGGTTTTGTATCTAATGAAAATTTCGAAGAATATATCTCGTTAGTTTATGTCACCAAGAACATGTTTTAAACGCAGAAGGTGTCGAACACAATTCTGTTGCGTAGATGTACGCTTGTGAAGCAGCACGTGTTACTTCCGTTTAGTTTCACTCGATATTCTAATTTTCATGCGCTGCAACGGATCCTGCAAGATCAATAACAGCTCTGTGGGATCGGAAGGGATAGAATTACTAATGGTTTCCGCTGAATGTTTCAGCTTACGTACGATACAAATTGAAAAATCGTACGATCTTCCGTAGCAAGCGTACACGTTCCTTAACTACAAGAATATGTGGTCCGTTCGAAATGGACATTGAAATGAAAGTGAATTAGTATTCTGAAGTTTAATGACGCATAATCAGAACCATTTACACTCAACATTTTACCTGGCCTCCCTTTTATTCGTTAAATCCAATGTTCTTGAACGTACCTGTAATTATACATTGTTTGATAACAACGAATGAGCGCGTTTCTGCAGAAATTTCATCACCGGACTCTGGCCCCTTCTCGATCTTTAGTATTTATGCATGACACGCGATAGAATATTTAATTCCCAAAGCCCGCATGCATAATTAATGCACTGACGGATAACGTGCTCGAACGAATGCTATAGTGTGCAGCTTGTTTGCGAAACGAGGACCGATGCACACACGCCCACGCGAAATTTCTGCATTACGAGGCGAAAGGCGGTCGTAACAATCAATGAAACGCAACCGTTGAGTAATATTTATGATCGGGCACACGAGATTTATCGCATGCGGTGCAATTAGACGATCTGCAAACACATCGCCGACTAAACGTGTGCGGGCAGCTCGCTAAATGCCGCGTGTGTGCACAGCTGTTGCGCTTAACCGCGCGGATCTTTGGTTTATCAAATGCTAAAAACCGCGTCTCGTCGTAACGCGGCAGGTAATCACAAGAGAGGATGTTTGTTTCAGATAGAGTTCGTAGCTGGGAAGGTGAAGCAGCGCGGCTCGACTGCCGAACGAACGAATAGAGAGGAACCGAGCCAAGGTCGGAATCGTCACCGAAATCGTCTAATTTCCGGGTACCATCCAGGGATGCGCCTCGCTCGCGTCGTGAATTGATGGTGATTTCGCGAGGAATTTATCGCTACGGTCTTAAATCGCGATTTCAAACAGTGGACGCGCTGCAGACCGTCCGTTAAATCTATGTACTATGGCATCGGCGAACTGCTGGAACGTGCAAGGTTTGTAAAAATCTGACAGTGAATGCACGCTTTGCTAGCTTTGGGAATACTGAAAGGAAGAGAGGAGAGAGTAAGAGGAGAGTAAAAATTTCTTTTTTGTGAAATCTAAATATTACCTCTCTGGAGATCACTTTTATGAGATAAATACATTTGTTTCTCAAAGATTTCGAGCGCAAATCTCTAGGTCCGTTTGTCAGTTCCAGAACTGACCCGCATTGAACGTGTTAAACATGTAAATACTAATCAACCCCTCCATCTGTTTCGATTACAGACCACTGGTACGGGAAGAAGGAATACAAGGATCACCGATCGAGTGTTAACCACGCGTCGATCGATTAACTTCCTCGTCCCCGGCGAGATTGTAGCTTGTCGGCCGGCTATGCGTCATGTCGTCCTACGAGGGGCACGTTTACGAGCGGAATCTAACTTGAAGACGAGGTGCAAAGCCGCGGTGCAACCGCCCTGAGAACGCCTGCGGAACCAGCTTGTAAATTACAATGTCAACGCCCGCGACGGACCCGCTGCCGTCCACCGTTCCCGGGGAATTGACGGCCGCACTGATACCGACCGTGACCAAGATCGATACGCGGCTCGACGTCAACCCCGTCTCGGTGGTTTTGGCGGTGTCAATAGTCTGCATTTTATGGCCGATCACCGTCTCCGGCAACTCCATTATCCTGGTCGCTTTCTATCGGTACAAGAGATTACGGACTGCATCCAATTACCTGCTGGTCTCTTTGGCCGTCAGTGACTTCGGGGTAAGCTTTAAAGCGCAAAGGAAATACACGAACAGCTCTCGCCGTCCATCAACCCCTCCGATCCTTGTGTCAATAACCGGGTACTACCTCGGATACTCGAAATTTGCGTTCAACAATCCGCGTTGAAAAATCCTCGTGCACCACTTTCGTCTGACAGCTCAGTAATTAATTGAACAATGTTCTTGCTAATTGTTCGAATTTCATGCGCTTTTATCCTCCATTCCGCGTGCATATATTCTAAGGGAGTAGACTTCTTTTTCCAGAATTGCAAGGGTGCGGGATTCGCGTTCTCATTTCCCGATAATACAAAACTGGAGTTTTTCAGTAGTCAAAAACGATAGATGAAAGATCGATCTAGGGCGCTACCACCCTCAAGAGTCCTATTTTTTCGTTTACGAGGCGTAATTTTCATTATTCGGAAGCATACAACTGCGCCTGTAGCTATTTTCATAGCTAAGGGCGATAGCGCCCTAGATCGGTCTTTTATCTAGCGTTTCTGACTACTGCAAAACCCCATTTTCATATTATCGAGAAATGAGAACGCGAATCTCGCACCATTGCAATCCTGGAAACTATATAATAGTGTACCACCTTAACCCTCCCAGGGTGTAATCACACCCCTGCATGTTTTCATTGCAAAATGTAAAGAAAAAAATTTGTATTTAAAGATTCAAAGATTTACTTTAATATATAAAAATCCTCTATAAATAAACAAGTAAATTTAATGACTTCTATTTTTGTGGAAATTTTCCACTCACCAAGTTTTCATGTACGTTTTTATTAGCCTGGAGTGCTTTTACACGCCTATACGCAGAGTGAAAATTTATCAGCCTGAATATTTTGCAATGTGTAGGCTGTGCTTCCGGGTAACAAGGAATTAAAATAAATTAATTGTTTCGGTGCTAATTAGCAACGTTAAATTATTTACAGAGGGTTCTAAATTATTTCCAACCCCTTCAGACCTGGCACTTGTTTTAATACTCATTTATATGAATGCTGGAAACGGTAATAATACCTTCGAGCAAAATAAAAATTTTGTAACTGATTTGCAACAAACTGGAGTGACATAGAAATTTATTTTCTTTCTTAATACATTTAACAGGTTGAAAATAGTATAACAATATTTTTAAATTTTTCTAATGTTTTCACTGTTTCTACTCTTATTCATTTTTGTGGAAAATGCATAAAATCGAGATCTGTTCCAATATGTATACATAGAAATCCAACGTTACAGAAAATATCAGAAAATGACGTACGTCCAAAGAAAATGTTTTATCTACAGAAGTGTTCCAGATAGAAGAGAGAAAACAAAGAAACATTTTCTATCGAATTGCATCAGGTGCAACAGGGCCGAGGTCACAGAAAAAAGGGCGAAATCTATTTCGGCGCCAGTATCACTAAAAAATACGTGCAACGCAATTTGTACATACTCCAAATAATTCATCTCAATTGTTACAACTCGATTGTTTTCCATCGAATAAACGAGTTTTTTCAGATGCGCACACAATAAATGAATGTATGACGTCGCTCGTTTATGGAGTACCGCGAGAGAGAGAGAGAGAGAGAGAGAGAGAGAGAGAGAGAGAGAGAGAGAGAGAGAGAGAGAGAGAGAGGGAACATTTTAATGCGACTTTGAAAATTGTTTTCAGAGCTTATCGAAGTTCATGCGCGGTTGCCTTCTAAAAGTAAATCGTCATTAGCATAATTAGCACAACGAGATGACAGCAGGGGATTTCATACTCGTTCCGTTTCGAATTCACGTGCGAATGAGATTTTGCATTCCCCTCTGACGAGTTATATAACTGCGCAACTAGTGTGAACACTGACCTCGCAATTGAATCGAAATCAAACTTTATAATCGTTTTAACGGAAGAGAGAGAGAGAGAGAGAGAGAGAGAGAGAGAGAGAGAGAGAGAGAGGGAGAGGAGGTTCATTTCATTAGCGGATTTCGTGTAGTCACGTCGAGTTGGAATGAGAGAATTGGAATTTTAGGGAGAGCGTGATCGAACTTAATGGCTATTAAAAATGTTTGCGAACGACGTGAAAAAAGATTCGCCAATGATACTCGACGAAGGATGGGGGAACGGGATCGACGGTGGAGAGAGAATTATTTGCTTTCACTCAGCGATCTGTGTAATCGCGGAGAAATTATCAGAATGAAATCATGATATCCGCTTATATGCGCGGGGAATAAATCGATATTCGCCAACCGAATTTTAGCGCGCTAATGCCCATGAAAAGCATCAATTCCGTCAGCGTTACAATCAGCTTTGTCAGACCGAAAGGAGGCATTGACACTGAAGAGGCTCATTGTTCCCGGAGATTAATCCACTATTTTAATTAGTCAGCTGAACACTGTGACAAAAGAACGAGGCACCAGGATTCTTCAAATACAAATCGCCCTTAACATCCCTGTCCAACAGATATATCATATATTTATCCTCCTAACAATACTAATTTGCACGTCGTTTCTGTCATTGTCAATTTTTCCTCTGATCAAATATTGTAGATAGCTATTTTAACAATGACATTCATTAATTATTGAAAAGAGAAGACGCATTTCTTGCAGTCGAAAATATTGTACTAATTTAACCAGACCCTCTCAATAATGAAGACCAAGATCAATCGAAGCCGCAATAAAAGCAGTCATTGACTTATAAATGCCAGTCACTTTGACTTGACAGTATCACAAGAACAAAGAAAAAGCGACATGAATAAGCACAAATAGGAAATAATTCGATTGTTTGTAGCGTTTAGTAACTTGACACTTACGCAATGCGGGCAAACCTCCATTTCTGATACCGTTGCGAACATCTATCCGGTTTAATTTCACAATAGGTGGCATCGGTAGTTATGAAACGCGATAAAGCTTTCATTTCCTGCGGATCCGCTTCCTGCCCATTGCGCGTTCCACGTTGCACGGAAGCTCGGCCCAACGAAAAAGAGCAAGATGCATCCTGTTCATCAACAACTGCCTGTTTCACGGCTAAGTGGACCTCGGACATAACTCCTCCATTACGTTGCGCTCAAACAAGCTGAAACACTAGCAAACCACTACACTTCAGTACTTTATTAACGAATTATTTTTAATATTTTCTCTGAGTTAAAGGTGCATCATATTTGTATTAATTTAACGAAATTCGAAATTTGAACAGTGCTGCGTGATGACGATAATTGCGGATCCTTATGCAAAATAAAAGTTGCCAATATTAATTGCAAGGAGTTAAAATTAAATGGAAAGATATTACGTTGCAAAATGATTTTAATTAGTTGATAATAATGTGATAGAGTATCTGGACATTCTTTTTATGCTTTTTTACCGTTCCATGTATTCATTTTTGCCATAAAATGCGCAGTCCCTTTACGATCGATGAAATTTTCTGCAGGTTGGAGTGTTCATGCCCTTCGGCATGAAGCTGGAGCTGTCAGGACTGCCCGAGAATGGTGTGTCCACGTTGTGCATCATCCCGTATTGCATCGTGATCGCTTTGTGCAGCGTCAGCGTGTTGGTCACGGTCGCGATCGCTGTCGATCGACTGACTTCGCTTGCACAACCGCTCAGGTACAAGAACATCATCACCCACAGCAGCATCGAGAAGTACATCGCCGTGTTCTGGATCTACGCGATCGCTGTCGGCCTCTCGCCTTTGATCTACGCGAAAGCTGTTGGCGAAACGCAACCGCACAGGTCAGTTACCGTTATTATTAACATTATCGACCCTTATTTGTTCGTCCCTTATTTTATAAACCTGTGTTGCAATCAAAATCAACAGGGCTGAAAAAGGCTCTATTAAGGACGAGACCCCTATCGCAAGATTGTATCAGCGAAAAACTATAAATAAATCGGGTGGATTATTTAGAACTACTCGTTGGGACAGAAAATAAAAAGACACCAGTATAAAACAAAAAGAGAGACCCTTGATAATATTAGTTACAGCAAAGAATGTGTGATAGCTACTTTAAGATTCCACAAACGTTTGTTATAAATAGACTGCGGATCTTTATGCATTTATGAAGAAATTGATTGGGTGAAATATAAAACAGTGACCAAAAAAATTCAAGAATGTTGTAACGTTCCTTTTAATATAACACAGTCATTAAGGGATGAAATCAATTTTTACGTTATTCTTGCTTCCCACAATAAATGCAGAACATTTTTATTTTTATTCATTATCAGGATTCTTTATGCAAAATAAAACTGTTCTACCTGAATCGCAACAAATTGGAGTGAAATAGATATCGACTTTCCTTCTTAATATGTTTAATAGGTTGGAAATAATGTAACAGTATTTTTAAATTCTTCCAATGTGTTTACTTTTTTATATTACATCAATTACACCTACTCACTTTTTTCATAAAAGCATAAAATTCGTTGTCTACTTATCAGATACGTTGTACTTGTGCAAGGGAAATAGTATGTTCGAAGTCATTTATTTTATAACAGAAGATTCTGGGCACATAAAATAGCTAATCTGTTTTTATGAACGAAGAACAGCAGGTTCAAGTAATGATTTGAAATCGCAGACGACAATTACATGGTAAAGTGCAGCAATCGAAAGTGTCGAACAGATTTATTCGCGTTCCTCCTCGAAGATCTATGTTCGACAAACATTCCGAAAATTGTTGAAATCAAATTAACCAGCAGTCACGTTCCCCAAACAAGGGTAGCAGACTTCTCTTGAACTTCCGCAGTCACGCGTTCTCCATTGAGAACCCGTCCCGACCACGTTTCGCTCCCTCACGTTTCTCAAACACGCGCGTCGCGAGAGCAAAACATATCTGACACTGAACCACGCAAACATTTTTTCCCCCGTTCGCTAAACACTCCTTTGTGTCGCGAACTTTATTCCGGGAACGGGTGAACGCTGAAAAACTGCGCTACCGTGCGTATAACTATTTCATTGTTCGAGGCAGTATCAAACAGTTTTCACCTTGCCGAAAATATACTAAAAAAAAAAGTGGGAAGCTCCTCTGACGTTATTCGGACACGTGTCTTTTTCTATTAACCGTGGAATATAGAAATAATCTTTCGCAGAGACAAATATTTGTTACCTTCACCTGAATAATGGACACAGTTCATGGTGATTTTGTATAAAACGAAATTCTGTGATTGAAGTTTGATGAATGCACGTGCTCGGGATATTATCTGGTACGTTTTAAGAGTTTTCACACTGTGTTTATATTTTTCATATTTTCTTCCATGCGTTCAATGTTGAAATTTGAATGTTCGCCAATTTTTAAGGCAAACACCCTCTGGTAGCTTCTCTGTTCGCATCATATTCTAATTACTTTATTAAATGCAGAAGTGAAACATTTTAAAATAAATAATTATACAGGAAGGCGTTGAACTATTTACAGAGTATAAATGGAACATTCTCCCCGTCGGTGTTTCTCGCACGGCCGCAGTTACAATTGAATCCAAAGCGCATAAATGGCGAGTACTATGGTTGCAACGAGGGATGGGATCAAGTACCTCGCAAACAGATTCGTTTCAGATTCAAACTCTCTATAAGTACTTCGAAAAACAGAAATATACTTTCTATAATTTCATAATCTATCGGAAATATTATTCTTATTTGGGCAAAAATTTAATCAACGATTGACGATTAACTTCATGAATCGATTGAATCAATCGTCGATTTTTCGATGATTGCTTTTTTTAATCGTACACATTAATCAATCAATCATGATTTTAATCGATTAATGTCTAACTGTGCTTAAAACCTACTACGCAGTTCTGATTTCCAAGTTTCGAGTACTACTTGTGAAAGATTCGATTCCTTTCGACATCGAAGTACTTATAAGTATCTTTTCGAAACTTCTAAGTACTCATTCCGAGGTTCGATATCAGTTTGTATGAAACGAATACTTTTCAAATATAATCATTGAAACATTATTGCTTTTAACTAGTAATCGAAACACATGAAATGAAACTTGGTTATTGAAATTGACTCGGATTCGTGAGTACATAATGAACTTGATCCCATCCCTAGCTGCAACGCTAACTAATGATCTCGCCGACATTTCCACGATTCAGTATAGTATCGGTATCATGTAATCCCGTCGCATATTACGGGTCAGCATCTAGCATTAAGCAGAGAGGTGAACCTTAGGCAGTAAAAGTTACAGGTTCGAATACAGATTGCGTGAAAGTGATCGATACACCGGCACCATAGGGTCGACCTTGGCACGTGTTCACGTCGCCTCGATGGTAACAAACAACCTGGTCCTTTGTATTCATCGGGCATTGGACAACGGACTGATCTGTCCCGTTTATGTAACTTCATTGTTTGCCGAAGGAGACCAGCCAGGGACGGGATCACTCTCCACGGTGTCGCGTACAAAGTGGTGGCCATTTTGCGAACCCCGTTCGCCACACGACAGAATTCATCAATGTAAATTTTATACTTGATAAACCCCTCGACCACCGTTTACTGCCAGAGATCCCCTGGCGAATTTCTGCGAGCTTCTGGGAAATGTCATGCGTCACAGAAACAAACAACATTAACAAGTAAATAGTCTATGATGTGCAAGTACTACAAATCTTTTTGTACATTTTTAATAGAGAATTCATGTCACTGTGATTTTCATGCTTAAAAATATTAAATGCAAACGTCGAGACGCGGTATGATCTCAAAAGTACATCTTAGGAATATAAAAGAAATCGCACGTCTGGTTAGTTTAAAAATAGACAACGGATTTTATGCATTTATAAAAACATTAGATCAATTTAAAAATTATTTTCAGCCCGTCACAAACACATTAAGAAAGAAAATACATTTCCATTTCACTCCAGTTTGTTGCAATTCAGGTAGAAAATCTTTATTTTGCATAAAGATCCGCTGTCTAATTATAAAACAGGCACGCAATGATATGCCATCAAATGAAAAACATACATTTTTTACGTGGATTTTACCTCTCTTGCCTCGATTCTACAATTCTAAACAAAATGGTATTTTATTCGCGGAAGCCTGAGGTCAGCTCGGTCGTTTCAGAGAAGTCGTGGGTGCTATCTTGAAAAATATACTCTCGCGAAGAAGTCCTGTGAATGCACCATGTAAGCAAGAACGAGAATGAATTACGCGTCCTAGATGACGAGAACGAAGTGTAAATGTATATTTTATAAACAGTGTTTTAAAATCATTTAAAAAATACATTCGTTTAAAACTCGCTCGAAGAAGCTTCGTACCTCACCATTTCGTCAGGATCGGACCAATAGTTCTGCCTCCTCGTAAAGTACTCAAATTAAATCACTCTTTAATATTCTCCACTTGGCCAACAATTTTTCGAGCACCATCGAGTGTAAGAAGTTCTTTTCCATCTTGATTATATTCACTCTTCTGGCCCTGTTATTCGCAGTCGAGCAATACCTACGAGGCAAATATTATATTTCAGTTACACTGTCTTTGGTGTGATTCGAGGAAAAATATTTTCATTTGACCAACGTGAAAGATTCGCATAAATGAAAATGGGGTAACACGTGATAATTGAAATAAAAATGATCTGCATTAATTGCAGTATACAGGAGTTACATAGACATTTCCGATACGGACAATAAGGAACCGAGTAACTGCATAAGCGCACCCGTTTATGCAACACCCAGTACATTTGCAATCCCGGGAAATATTTACGCGAACTCTGCCATGAATTCTCCGAGGTTACGTCGGGGTTGAGCGGCGCCATTGAACCGGTCACAAAGGTCCAAATTAATTAGACGGAAGTCGAATCGCGGCGGGGTTACACAATACAGCCCGGCTAACGAGTCAAACCGATTCGTTTTCTGTTACAGTGAAAGCTGCAGGTTCGGGACAGCCGTGTTACCGCCGGTTAGGGTGTTCCTAGTGGTGGCGGTATGGGCGCCCAGCGCCCTTGTACTTATCGCCTGCTACATGTACGTCTACCTGGTGGCGCGTGCACACGCACGTGCAATTTACACGGTGGAGCTGTCGTTCAGGCATCAAACGCAGACCTTGGCGTTGCCACGTTACGGTCAAACGCTGGCTGTCACGGTCGGCGCCTTCCTCATCCTATGGCTTCCCTTTCAAGTGAGTACCACCAGCCCCATAAATCTCCATTACCATCCGAACTAGACGAGACGGACGCAA
Source organism: Lasioglossum malachurum (assembly GCA_028455605.1). Taxonomy (NCBI): domain Eukaryota; kingdom Metazoa; phylum Arthropoda; class Insecta; order Hymenoptera; family Halictidae; genus Lasioglossum; species Lasioglossum malachurum. The sequence continues at coordinate 6,054,762 of CM052316.1, forward strand.
ACACCAGTTCAATGTCACCCGGGATTGTCTGCACCCCGCCAGAACCACCCTTCTTCGACAAACTCACCGGCGCGGCGGCTGAGAGACCTGCTTGGACGACTTTACGATCTTTTTACCAGTGAACTGAACGAGATTTTTTTTAGTAAACTTTGATGTACTGTCTCGTACATGTTTTGAGAACATACACTTTGTAGAACAAGCAATAACTAATAGACAGCGGATCTTTATGCATTTATGACAAAAATGAGTAACAGTAACAACAATGAGAAACAGTAATAACATTAGAAGAACTTAAAAATACTGTTATATTATTTTCGACCTATTAAATATATACTAAGAAAGAAAGTAAACTTTCATTTCACTCCAGTTGATTGCAAATCAAGTAGAAAATTTTTATTCTGCATAAACATCCGCTGTCTAATAATTAATATTGAACTTGCTACGAGCGAACAAATAGACACTCTGTGCTGAGAAAATTCTTAAAAATTAAACATTTCTTCCGACTTACAGTAATTCCATTCTGAATGATTTCTTTTCATTTTATGGATATTAAATTGATATAATACCTCATTGAATGTTGTTAACTGATTAAACATTTTTAATGAAGTATTCAACTTTGTTAGGTAAACTTTGGAAAAAGTCGACTATAAATGTACAGTAGTATATATTTCGTAATTTTATTCGTGGGATGCAAATTTCAGCTCGATATCTAAAATTGTTTTTGATAAAGAAGTTGGATCGACAGCTTCGAAGGTCGCATGAGCCTGATCGATTGATACTGCTCGAATCGACAGGGTGAGCGTGGTAATGAGGTTTTCGTGACGCGACTGTCTCCATCCCCCTCGTCTGAAACTTCCGTCGTGCTGAAGGGTGAAAAACGACGTAACTTTCGAAATTGCGGCAGCGTGGAACTTGCGGCAAAGAGCGGAGTGGCCGAACGCGAGGATCGAGGAGCTAGCTTCGCTAAACTTCCGGTGAAGCCTTCCTTCCTCCTTTTTTCCCGTCGCGTCGATTTTCTTGGCTATCGTGAAAGAAACTCCGCGACAATTACAAACAATTTCGTCGCTGCGATGCTCGAACAATCCCGGCACCGTTTCGAACTAATTAACTATCACTGGGAACGTTTTCTGCGACCGTTCATTACAGAATCTACAATCCCGCTGTTCAGTTCAATCGTTCTTCTTCTTTCCACTTTTCGTCTGTTCTTCAGATTTTCTAGAGCGAGAACTTGACTACGAATTAGATGTACATTTCTCGAAAATTTTCCTGACAACATTGCATCAGCTCCAACATTAAAAGTACAAATAACTGTCCGTCAACATACACGGCTTAACTCGTAAATATATTGCAGACTAGAAATATATATAACTGAAGAAATTTGATTTTTTCTGTTTAACATTTATATCGTAAAAGTTTAAATTACCTTCTGGCGATAAAGTATTCATCGCCGCTCATCGATTTATCTTGCAAATAGTTCTGAGGGGGTGAATTTCTATTCCGTACATCATATTTAAATGAAATTCGACTTTACAAAAATGATGACTAGAGAACAGAACGGAAAGAAGATTACCATAAAATTGTATTCTTCTAACATTATTCTTCAAATTATAGTAGAGACTTATATAATAAAATTGTATGTTTATTCGGTTCGATACACCTACGTGAGAACTGAGTAGGTGAAAGATTTTAAAATTGTTAAAGAAGAAAAAGACGGTTACTTCGCTCCAGTGTTTCGCCACCGATGCAGAAAATGTTTGTAAAACTGCAACAGTCTATTTGTCACAGCACATTTACCTCCACCTCGAAAGTTACGTCGCCGATGCATCACTGTAATATCTCCAGCGAAGTATTAACAAGTCGATGTTTCCGAAGACCACATTTATCCGAAGATCTTTGACAAGTTCTATCCTTATGGATGGCGGTGTAACTCGGCTGAATTGTCGTAATATACCAGAAAGCTCTTTGGATATTCAGTTCGGGGGTGAAAGAGAGACCGAATACCAACTACACAGAGATTTTGGCTCTAAACAGCCCCTAGCAACTTTCATTGACGGAGGTCAAGACAAATGGCTCGAGTTTCGACCGTGCCCCCCTTCCCTCCCATTCCCATGCACGCGTCATGATATAGTTCAACCGCATTAGAGCAACCCACGCGGACAGACCGAATAAAAGGCTATGTATTCGTTTAAAGATAATTTCCCGAATTTCCGATCGCGCGCCTGACCTTGGCCTTCTCGTTTCTGCAGTGTGATCGATCAGAACGACCCCTAATCTCCCCCTTATTACTCAAGCGACTGCTTTTTATTTGCAGCTGACAAATTATTGGGTTGCTCTAAAAGATCTTCTCGCGTTGCGTTTGATGCTGTTGTGCAGCATGAGCAATAACGAGCATATTCTTATTTAGAAAGCCGAGCTGACGTTATTTGTTTAACTAGGCAATTTGTTCGGTTAAACCAGGTGTCGGCAATCCACCACCAAACAACGTACCGGGTACAGAATGTGTCGGATATATTGGCTTGGTAAGAAAGTAATTTCGGTATTTTAAGGTAAAATAAAAAATTTTGAAGTTTCATGACCGCGGAATTGTAAAGCTACCAGATAAGATGGCAAAAGATCATCGAACAAATTGGAAAATATTTTACTGATTAAAGTTCATTGCTTGAACGGAAAAATTGGGTTTTATTACACCTTACAATAACGAAATTACTTTCTTGCTATTTCTATATTCTATTTTTATAATAACACGTTTGTAATACTGGACAAAACTATACCATAGAGTAGCAAATACTACAAGAAATCTACAAATTCGAATTATTAAATATTTGTCTAAGAAGATCAATGTATCATTGCAGACCTGCATGCTGCTGGACATTTTCTGCGGCACGGACATCTTATCGGAATGGGCAGTGGTATGGTTAGGGTTGCCCATAATGGCTCACAGCGGAGTAAACCCATGGATCTACGCGTTCCACCACGGGGAGATGAGAATAGCAGCTGGGAAGATCACGAAAGATCTGGTTGCACTACTTGGCGTGACTCCCAGCAGATATGGTTGTTCTCCTCTTCGAAGAGGATCGGACACCCACATGGAGCTAGCAGAAGTGAACAACAGCCACGACGGAAGAAGACATCCCGCAGAAGATCGTTTCACGGCAAAGCAAAATGGCGGCCTCTATACAAGCAGAAGAGGCTTAAACGTCTCCGGAAGACACACAGACATCTCGCCGGAGCAAAATCTCGATCAAACGTCCTGCGGTAGCAGACAAGCTGACATCGTCGAAGAAGACATCCACGATCTGACGAAGATGCTCGATCTGAAGTACATAATCGACAGGAACCACATGATCGATTCCAACCACAACATAGACAAGGTGAAGAACCTCAAGTATCTACTGGACCCGACGTTCAACAAGATCAGGCACCTGAGACGGCTGAACCATAAGAGATTCACCAGCAAGAACTTCTCGAAACCGTCCGAGCTGAAGTTCACCTCCTATCAGAACCTGAAGAGCGAGTGGACCCCGAACAAGAAGGCCTTGCAGATGAATACGATGTCGGATCCGGTTCTCAGCGTTGATAGTCCTATGGTTCACACCAAGGAATTTCACGATGCTCTTGGCACCATGAATCCTAAGAAGAGGAACTCGAATTTGTGCTCCATGTCGGACCCTAACATCAAGGCTGCCACTGGACAGTCTGAAGTGAATTTACGGCTTCCTGCTACCGGCCATGTTGTGGACACTCACAGGTGGGTTCAGCGGCAATTTTTATTAGAGATCCCTGTTACTCTAATTTTTATAGGAGTTTATTACGGGACACCTTTTTGTTTTTTAAAGTGATGGGGAAAATGCCTTACGCACACCCCAGAAGGGGGTAGTGTGGGGCTCGGGTCGCGGATGGTCGGCGTACCCATACCCACTAAAAACCTAACCTCACCCGGGACGGTCAATGGACCGCCCCTCTACTCTCTGTTTCCCGTTCGAGCTAGGAGAGTCAGGGACCTACTCTTCGTATTACTCCTGACTCTCCTTTCTCGAGCCCAGAACCACGCATGTTCTTGTCAATTATTATTACGGGACACCTACTGGTCTAATAATACGCAGCTTACAATGTACTTTATCCCACTTGTTCGCAGGTATTCAGTGCAGAATCTGGACCACAACAGGTGCGATGGAGGCCTGGCCAAGCACGTGATGCTGTCCCGTCAACTGGAGAGCCACAGAAGATTCCAAATCTTCTCCAGACCCCGAGTGAAAATGAACACTCACTCTGACAGCTCAATGCGCTGCTTGGAACCCAGTATCGATCAAGCAGCTAGGATACTGCAGGCTAGAAGGAACATGGAGATCCTGCGACATTCCGGGTCGATCAACGCGATAGAGCCTCAATCAGTCCCGGCAATACACTCGGAACCACCGACGCCAATAGATCCTCTTCCCCTAGCATCTTTAGAAGAGGAGACTATAAAGAGCATTGAAACACCGAATCCCTGTACCAATTTAGAGCGAGCAAAATCTCCATTGGGAAACAGGAGAAGTCCGGTAAGACACTCGGACCCAGTGTTCCCCTCGGTTCTGCTGAACATAGAGGACTACAGCGATGACTGTGGACCTACTGGCAGCAGCAGCCAAAATGGCTCCCCGAACGACGTAACAATGAATGGTTTAGCTCCTTCGATGGACTTATTTGAAGCTCTGATCAAGAACTCGGAGCCCATCTTCGCCGAGCACGACTCTACAAGGTTCAGCTCTAGAAGACCTTCAGATTCGAAATGGTCCGAATCCTCCAGGAGCCAAGAGGTCCTGTCGAATGTCACAGAGCACCAAACCTTCCCCTCCTCCTACTCGGTGAACAACTTCCAGGTCTGCAACAGCGGCAGCGATCTCAACGATCTAACTTCTCTAGATCCCTTCATGTGTCCCGACCCGCTGACCTCGTCGCTGCGAGAGTCCTTCTTCGCGTCCTTCGAGGAGAACGAGGAATCGATTCTCACGCCGGATTCCGAACGAGACTCTATACCTTACGAGACCCCGTCCACCATGAACCTGAAGAGAAACGACGCCTATCAACAGAGCAGGTCCACGGAGTCCGTGTTTCGCAACAGGTGCTTGTCTACTAGGTCTTGTACGATTCTACGACTGACACCGAGTCTACATCGAAGCAGATCACGAGTTAGACCTAGCACCGTCTATATCCTAAAGGACACCTTGAAGAAGGGCCAGAGGCTGGCTCCTCTAGCCACGCCCACGCCGACGGAGATCTGCACGCCCACGTTTGAATTCGTGTCGGAGATCAAGGGCGACAGCGGTGTTGGTGTTAGGGTATAGGTATTTAGGGTTTTAACTGTTTTGGGGGCGTTTTGTGTACAGGGTGGTTTCACTAGGAGTTGAAGTCTGACTGTCTCCTTCGGTTCAGAGGGTGCAATGTGTGGAAAGTCATGTATAGACTGCGGATCTTTATGCATGTATAGCAAAATTGTGCAGACGAAGATGTCAATATATGATTTCTCCTCTATTAAATTCATTTTGGTTGTTACTTCTTGCAATCGATGCAGACAATTTTTATTTTGCATAAAGATCCGCAGTCTGGTCAAGTATATTTTTCATTCTAGCTTTAATCCTTGGATTGTGAACATTCTTCACTATTTACGATCACCGGACTGCGGGTCTTTATGCGTTTACGGTGTTAACGAGATCTTCACTCTATGCTTACCATAAATATAGTTGATGAATTGAGTTGATTCAGAGATGCATAAATAACGCAGTACGATGATAACCATGACTCGATTCGTTCCTCGAAGTTGAAGTTGGTTGGCATATGCTTCATTCATATTCATAGCGTACAGAACACTTATTTTATACCGCCGCGACTGAAGGAGATATGCATGCATCCAACTATCGGACCACTCTATGTATATTCGTACGTGTATAATCGAATTTGACGATCCCCAGGGTCGCAGTATAGTTCGTCGAACGCAATCACGTCTGTATTTTTATAACAGCCCGGAGCTTGCTGGAAATAGTCTGCCTGATCGAGAGGAACGCGGCGAGCAAGGATTTTTCGGAACCATTCGCACGTTCATGCTGGTCTGTGATAGTACGACGTGTCTTCAGTGGGATCATTGGACGATCGCGGAGAGATTCTATTATTGTAGCTGGCCAATGATCATCCCTTCGACTCTGAAAAGGTCTTCGCCTCTAGATACCAAGAAGATGAACCAGCTAATGGAACTTTCTATCCTCGAGTGTCTCGGAGCTGATGTCTTCAAGTCCACGCTGAAACAACATGTAGCTACTTTTTTCCACTTCGCCTTCTTGTGTTATTCGCTAAACAACAAACAGACCAACACTGTGCGCATAATACCACACGATCGAAGTGAAAACTTTTATAGCGTTTCACCTCGGAGCGTGACGGATCAGACTCGTTCATTGCCCAGCGATTGTTTACGCGGTGCGCCTACAGAAGTTCTCACTTGAAAATGAAGGCAACAAGGGGCGGCAACAAGTTGCTCGCCGTGGCTTCAGCGTGGACATGCACTACTGTCCAAAAGAAAGCAGCACCCGGCCATATTTAATAGAAAAGCGTAAAAAATCGAATAAGAACACAGTAAGTTTTGAAAAAGGATTCCGCTGTTTAAGGGAGTAGTTCTCATTTCTCGATGGTACAAAGCAGGGGTTTTTCAGTAGTGAAAAGCGCTAGATAAATGATCAATCTAGGCCGCTATCACCCTCAAAAGTCCTATTTTTACGTTTATGAGGCGTAATTTGCATTATTCAGTCACAGTTTTATGAAAATAGCTACATCCGCAGTTGTATACTTCCCAAATAATGCAAATTACGCCTCGTAAACGAAAGAATAGTACTTTTGAGGGCGATAGCGGCCTGGATCGATCTTTTATCTAGCGTTTTTGTATACTGAAACCCCCCATTTTTATATTATCGAGAAATGAGAACCCTACTCTACTCTCTTAATTGAATAGTTCCGAGAATATGTGTTACTGCGGATTATCTAATACTTTAAATAAATCTCACTCATTGTACAATTTCTACATAAAGATATTGTTTGTCATTATATCTTGTAATTATACTAAGTGCTTCTTTCTTTTGCACAGTAGTGTAGCTTGCCGTGTGCCATAATCGCGTGTAAAACGCGAGCCGTAAGGACATGCATGCACCGAGAGGTCGAAGTGAAATGGAAGGAGATTGCTTATTCACGAAGGAAGTTGTGCACTGCAACACGGTACGCATTTCAGGGTTGCATAATGTGTCGGTTGCATCTTCGAGGTAGATATACGAGGACTTTCGCGTCGGAAAACTGTGCCAAGCGAGTTCCACGAGAGAGTTTCCCAAAAAATGCTAGGGAAATGTAGCAAGTTTCCCTAGGCTAAGGCAATGCAAACTGTATTAACGTTCGTGTACCTGATTACCGTCGACGACTCGCAGGCGAACAAAGTTCACTAACATAATAGCGTAGCTATCCGTTTTCTGTTTCCCACGGAACTTTGCCTTCGAGAGGCGTCAAACCGACTTTTTGCACAGTCAACGAATCTTCTCGGTCGCGTTGCCCGCATTTCGTTCTTCTCTCCAACACCTTTGCTAGTCGCAGGATCATTCGATATTCAGTTTTTCCAAGCGGCGGCGACGTCACTCGAAATTTACGAAAGAACTGTTCGCGAAATTGATTGCGACATTTTTTTAGGAGCGCCGTGTACCGCATATTTTAGCGCGGAAGATGTAGATAATTTAGTGTAATATATTAAGTGATCGGTGTTGCGAGCGATTGTTTACCAAAGTCTTGATCGTGTTATGAGAAGATTCTGTGTTGGGAGAGGCTAGATTGTTTAAGGATACTGTACAGTAGAGGGAACGTAAGGACCAAACAATTTCGACAGTCGATCCTCTGGGCGTCGCCAGTCCTTGATTCGTAGCTGGTCATTAGAATAGTTTTTATTGTGATCACTGTGGGTGGTAAAATTATTGAAAATGCAGTGCCGATTTTATGTGCATCGTTGTGAACATCTTCGAATTACCACTCTTCTGAAGTTTCATTGTGAATGGAATGAAAGATACGCTTGGAAAGACAGCTTTTTTCATTAGGAAATATATTGTATTTTTAATGACGCGCGGAAATTTCAAACAGTAGGAAAATTGAGAGAATTGTTCAGCTGTTTCAAATGTTGAAAGAAAGAAAGCTATATTTGGCTCGAATGTCTTGCAATTAATGCAAACAATTTTTATTCAGCTGCTGTGTCTTCTGTTTTGATTTTCCATGAAGATCTGCACTCTAGTCATTATATTTAATGCAGCTCTTTATCCCATGCATTTTCTATGGGGTAAAATTTGGATTTCTACCAGAAGACAGTCAAATTATGTAACCGCGTATGAAGAACGAAAGAAAATGTACACTTTGCGAGTATCGAAGCCATAAAATATATAATTACAATTTTTTTTGTCCTGTTTGTAACAATTCGATCACCCACAGAATACTCTTTTCTTTTGTAACACTCGGAGATATAGTCTTAACAGTTCGCTAGTCCAGATCCGTGAAAGATAACATTTCCGGACCGTGTTCGACGGTCCTTCCAACCACTCAATGCCAATTAAAACTACTTTTATACATAAGTTCATAGATAGATTGTCCCGTGAAAAACGAAAATTATTTTTCTCGTACGTCCGCGGTATTTTTTCAATGCGAGCTCTCCTTTCTGCGCTCACCTGTGTGTATACGTGTGCGTGAACGATTGTTAGAACGTCTCAGAAAACGTTAAACACTATCGACAACCTCCTCAATAGTCCCTCTTACATGCGAAGCGTAATTCATAATTTTAATTTTGATAATGACCAAATTAGAGAGTCAGAATCTCTAATGTTAATTTTAACAAATGAACCAAGTCAACCCTTTTAATCCCTTGCCGTATTTTAACGAGTCTAGCAAGTATGAATGGTACGCCTTTCTTTTTGGATGAGATAAAACCTGATTACAATCTTGAAACTGTAAATGTAATGTTGCAAGCATAAACAAAGGTGTCGACTAGACTAGCAAACATTTATTTTGCATTAAAGTATTATTGAATAAAAATTTATTGGAGTGTGATATAAAGTTCCATGTTATGTAAAAAGTGTAGTGCGAGTAACTAGAGGTTAAGGATTAAAAAGTATATTTCGAGGTCCAAAGCTCGAGTGCAGACAATTTTCTGAGGCATTCTGACGTCGATGAAACTGTCTTTATCTTTCAGTTGTCGAAACTCTGAATGCGTGCATGCATATGTATATGTATAGTGAAAGACGAATCACACACGAATCGGTGTCGAGATATAGTAGAACGAGATCCTTGCGGATAAAGGATAATCCTTGGCAAGTGGGAAATCTTGCCAGAGATGTCAACCACCTGTTCGAGTTCCCAATCGGATTCAATAGTCCTGGCAAACCACACTACTCAAACAGCAACGCGTCGCTCAAAGTAAATGGAAAGTCTCCTATAGCAGCTGAACCTCGATTGCTTCAGATAATGGATCAATTCTACGGTAAAGATAAACACTGAAATTATTCGCGGTGAATGTACACGAAACACATTCGTTATCACTTGAAGAAAGCCTAACAGGACTCAAGATCAGAAGAAATTTATTTTTCCGAAACGAATTATGTATATAATACGTAGCCAGGCAAATCCAGAATCCAAGTCTGTAGCAATCTGAAATAGAAAGTCAGCTCCTTGTTAGTAGACTGTGGATGTTGATCCATCTATAGTGTTCACGAATACGCAAATAAAAGTAATTCTGCAGCTCTTTATTTATCCAACACGAAACTCTAGAAATTCTGTAGAGTTTCTAAGGTATTTTCGAATTTGCAAGAACAGTGGCGTTTACTTTTCGAATACGAAACAATTGAAAATGATTTAGTGGTGTTCCTCTTTCACTGCTAGCTGCTTCACACGATTAATAAAAGTGTTCATTTAGCGAGGAGAATATGAACCCTTGTTTCCAGCAAATAAGAAGAAATCTATATTTGCACAATGATTCACCGTCTATTGTTCTTAGTTCAGATCACGTCGAGTTTGATCATAGTTCCCCGATTGCCTTTAATTTACAGCTTCCAATTTTTCAAATGCGATTTTCGAAATTGAACAACTCAAATTGAAAAGAATTGAACTAGAAATTAGCATCCATATCGAGAAACTATGATTGAAACATTCCGCTACGACGACTGCAAAACGATGTACAATCAAATTTTTTTTACCCCGAACAATGGCGCACTATTTTGCAAACTACCGTACGCCTAGAACCTGCAAAAAGCCTTGCAGAATTTGTGGAAGTATTTTGAAGTTTCTAATTCAAGGCTGCAAAATCTCAGTGTTCAAAGAAAGATGCATCTATTCGCTTAGTTTGCGAGAGTGTAGTGCGCAAGAAATTGTCTCGGGAACGAAGGAGTGCGCCATTGCGGAGTTAATTATGGTAACGCGGCGAGGTAACTGCGCGTGTTTCGTTCCTTAATTAATGGCGGTGCGAACTGTCTTCCATTCGCGTGGACACGAGGAGGAAACGGAAGAGAAACATCGTCCTGGCGCTCGAATTACAGCTGCGGTTTCCGGCGCTTCAAAGTACCGTGCGCTCGACAAGGAATCTCCGTACAAATGAAACGAGAACAACCGTCTGGTCACCGATTTACATGTATAGTTTTACGAAGAAGTGTTCTTCGTAGGAAGAAGAAGAATTCTTCGCTGCAACCGAAACAGTTTCATTTAAAACGTTGCTTACCTGTGCGAGCGTATTTTCGACAGAGACGGGCTTTGTCACTGACATAGATGAAAATTATGAAAAATTGATCAAAAAATGAAAAAAACAAGCAGTATCATTTGTAAGACAGTGTACAAATGTTTATCCATGTAGAAAGTATCAAAATATGAAGAACAAGCAGCTTTTTGTTGATCCAGACATTCTAATTGTAGTAGGAGATAATATTTCGTCCACAAATAATTGCGTGAATTTTAATCAATATAAAGATTATCGAATAATGGTCAAAAAATTAAAAAAAAAAACTTCGATTTCTTGTTCATCCAAACGTGTTACCTTTGATACGAAATAATGCTTTGTTTTAAATAAGCTGTAACTGTTCCGACTAAAAATATAAAGAGTCTCGAAAAAGATGAAAAAATAAGCAGACAGGTTCCAGCAACATTTAATTGTTGAGCATCTGTATTAAGCATTTCACCGTGAATTTCACGAGTTTACGATTACGTAACGCGGATCACAGTAAAACGACACAAATGAAGTTTGACAAAGTTCTCATTTTACCTGGAACATGATAGAATTTTACGAATCTCATTTCCGAATCAACCCTATGTGAATTGGTCTGAAATTACCCGCATTTGCGCGAAGCACCGCGGTCCAATTAATTATTTGCGCGTTTGCGGCGAATAAAGCCGTTCAGCGTTTCCGAGAACTCGAGAGTGTGTAAACGCTGTCAATTAACGTTGTAGTTTTTCTTGCCTTGCGTTTGTTGTACGTGCTGGTTACACGTACTTGATTGGTCATTACTTGTTACGTTGCCATAAGAGCAACTACGATTCTAAGTGATTCACGCGGAAAATAAAATACTGCAACAATTTGGCAGGAAAAATATATCCCTCCCACTTTTGCAAGCAAATTTATCGAAACGAAGTCTCGAGAAACTAATTTTCTATTTTCTATGTGTGTAGTAATTTCATCATGTTCCAAAGAATATAAAAAGCTGAGCTTTGGCAGATCAAATATGAAACAAATGCATCGAGCTGCAGTCTAATAATAATTATACAGGGTGTGGCGGGTGCTACAACCGAGCAGGGGGTGATACTACATGTAAATATAAGACGAAAATAAGGAATAACATTTTTTTGTTTGACGCTTCGTTTTCGAGAGAATCGAGTTTGAAAATGCAGCGAATACACATACTATTGCATAGGAATCGTTTGACGCGTCTGACCATGATCAACTAATTCTACTTTGTGCATATAATAACTAAAGCGCGCGAACCTGGCGGAACTTTAAACTCGATTTTCTCGAAAACGAAGCGTCAAACGAAAAAATGTTATTCCTTTTTTTCACCCCCTGCTCGGTTGTGCCAACCGTCCGGCCACACTCTGTATAAATGATGTATATTTTAATAGATATTTGTACTTTCTACAAAGCTTCGAGAGTGCCATTTAAATATAATTTTTCGTAGCTAATATTGGAAGAAAATTATGCCCGTCCCTGTATTACGGTGATTAGTCGAGCGCAACGACATTTTACTAATCAAGCGGGATTAACAGTCGTGAATTAAATGTCGTGAAACGATTGCGGATAATCGTGTTACCTCAACGAAGAATGATTATTCATTAAGCAAACGATTCTACTAATTCGCTTCGAGTTTATTACGTGTATTATACCTTCCGTTACAAAGCGTTTAATATTACTGGTTTGCAATACGATGTAAAGATGCGGGTTTAAGCACGCAGTGGACATGCAATCAGACATATGTTTTTGTATATATGAAAGAAATATAATATATCAATTAGATCCGAAAAGTAATGAAGTTACTTCTTTATTAAAAATCTATCAACACATTTCTTCCTATATATTACATGTCATATATTTCATTTTGCAATCACAAAATCGAGACAATTTTCTCCGAGCTTATGAACGAGTGTTAGTGTAAAAATTAACGTACACTAACCACCGACGAGATACTATTAAAGACTGCCAGCCCCCATGCTATTCAGCGAGACCAGTAACCGGGCGCGACTGGGATCGGGGATAACGTGGAACTTACAGTGATCTGAAATACCACATCGCTAAAAGTTCTACCACCGACGAGATACTCGTCAAGTAGAAGAAGAATGATACAGTAGAATGCTCACATTACCCATTCTGTAATTGCCTTATAATACTATCACCGACAAGATACTACCTCCACCAGCTTGAATAAAACATGCAATTTGTTCTGAAGGAAATGAAATTGCAAAATATTATGGAAAAGACACTATTGTCTTTTACCTATGTATAGGATATACCTACGTAGGGGAATAGAATTTATTGAAAATCAACATATGTATTTATTAAATGTGCAGCTATTAGCTCGATATTATCCTCTATTCGTAAGACACTA